>WHUY01000095.1:0-139231 GCA_015179035.1 Tirmania nivea
CGGCTCATGTACACCCTCGAGGATATAGTATAGCCCTGGCATAGCTCCATTCCTATGACTCATGTATTTCCTATAACTCATGTTTCCTATGACTCATGTATTTCCTATAACTCATATTTCCTATGACTCATGTAGTACTGCTCTGCGGCAAGTGCCATATTCTATGTATTCTAAACTGTCAAAAACGTTGTTAAACAAGTATAAAAGGAGCATGAATTCTCCTTTGGAATCTTCTCCTCAGACTACTCAGATAGACAACAACTGACTACAGATCAGTTAGTTAGTAAACAATCTAAACGGAGATTACACCTGTTAATTAACATTCCTAAGGGAACTCCCCATTTGATAACCACTACCCTTCTGAGGCAATCCCTTAGAAGAACTAGTATATACATACATCCGTTCTAGCGGATATAGATTGTATAAACGGTACCGAATGACTACTGTCTAGTATCATTCATTATAGAGTACCCTCTGCCATGGGTACTATACTAAATACTTTTGTTTATTACCTCCATGTAGCAGGCTTCCATTAGTTAGAAGCCAATGACCTATCTATTCTACATTAAATAAAAGACATAATATTGCACAACTATATATATAATTAGGGGAGTTTGGATTGCTTGGCATTATCCATTGGCTTATCAGGTTCTTGGCGAGTACTCAGATTTTAATAAAGCAGGGCGAGTCGAGCTAAAGAGTAAGCAATCTTATAACGGGTGAGGTTGACAGCTTGAGAACTCACCCAATGGGTTGGGTATTTCCAGGTCGGGTGGGGTTGAGCCTGACTTATGGTGTATACTAGTTATACTAGTACTAGTATAACTCTTATTAATCTTTTTATATTTGATTTCTATTCTAGACTAGTTAAACTACTAACTATATTCTAAAAATCTTAATTAAGTATTTACTTAACTAGGGAATCTACTAGATTAATTTAGTAGAATAATATTATTTCCTTTAAATTTTAGAACCTATAAAAGTTATACTAATACTAGTATAACTCTTAAATAAAAAATTAATCTTTTTATTTTATTCTTATTTACTATTTTCTTATACTTTACCTTATTAGTATTAAAAAATTTATACTTTTTAGAATCTTATATATATACTTTTCATATATTTATATATAGTTATTTATATAATTCATATATATTCTATCTTCTATTTTACTAATATACTTCAATTAGATATTTTGATATATAGTTGTTTTTCTTTTATTATTATTAAATTAGGCTATTTAATAAATATACTAATTCTTTATAAAAAAAATTAGTTTTTACTTTCTATATTGTCTTTCTTTTTTATATAACAATTTGTTCATTTCTTTATATCTAGTATTCTAATATTTATCTTAAGTATAGCTTAGATTCTTTTATTATCTATAACTTTTTTAAACTTTTATTTAATTACTTATATAATATTTCCTATATATATGATATTTGATACCTATAATATATTCTTATACCTATTTATAATAGTTATACTATATTAAAATAAAATAAAACTAAAGTTAAATATATATTACTAATAAGTATATATATTACTAGTATAATATTAAAGGTAAAAAAGATTATAAAATAAGATAAAAGTATAATCTATAATAGACTTATAAAAAGTATATAGAATATATTTATTTTAGTAATTTAATTAAACTAAATCTAAATTATATACTTAATAATATAAAAGTATACTAATTAATAAATTTATTAATTTAATATTCTATATATAATATCTTCTATAAACTAAGTAAAAATTATTACTAATAAAAAGTTTAATAGAAAAGTAAATAATATATTTTTATATTATAAGTTAATAAAACTAAACTTAAATCAAGTAATATATAGTTTATATTAATACTTATAATAATTAAATACTTATATATATATTATATAATAGTTTAACTATATTTAAATAATATTATTTTTTAAAAACTTTTCTTAAAAATATAAATAGATAGTAAATTTTAAGATATCTTTTTCAAATAAAAATAGAATTAAATATTCAATATTTTAAAAGAATTAATATATAGAATATATTTTTTTAAATCTATTATAAGTATAATTTAGTTTAAATTATGATAGTTTAATATTATAACTTTATTAGAAAGAAATATAATATCTTAGTATATATTAATTACTATCTATTTAAAATAAATATATAGTTGCTAAGATAAGCTTAACTGTTCTACTAACCTATATAAATTTATTTTAGCTAAAGAATATTTAATTTAGGTATAGTTTAGTTAAGTTATAATAAAAAATACCTTTATTTATATTTCTAACTAAGCTACTCTTTTATACTAATCTTTCTATATAGGCATATTATACCAAATTATATATATAGTAAATGCAAACTATAAGTACTAAGTGGGAATATGAATTTCTAATTATTGAAACCTTTTCTACCCTTATCTATTTATATATTTTACAGCTAAAACCTATCCAGTAATCCCTAGCATTTCTCCCAGAATCATTCAAGCTGTAGTGCACCTTGGCCCTTCTATACTTTATTTTGCAAAGTACTATATATCTCAAATACGATCCCAGAATTTGAGCCTATTTGGTTGTGTATTGGCCTCGAAATCATCAAACGTGCGCAAATAGCCGGGTGATCCATATCCCGGTGGTGACCCGCATCCCGAGGATGGGTGGTAGGGTCTGAGTCTGTACGTGTTTCGCGAATCCTTGGACTATCAATACCATCTATTGAGTAGAAGCTTGATTGCTGTGATTGTGATAGAGGCGAGGTTGCCTCAACCTCCGTTATGTTGGCAGTTGGGGTGTTGATGTATTCGTCAGAAGGCATATTGTCGTAGTGAATATTGAATATTGATGTTCAGTGCCCGATACGGATTTTCAACATCAATTCTGCCCCTCTTGTATACCCCGCAATCTCGCCTGAATAGCCCGAATAGCCTGCATGGTCCAGGCGGTCCAGGCGGTCCAGGCGGTCCAGGCTATTCAGGCTATTCAGGCCGTTCAGGCCGTTCAGGCCGTTCAGGCCATTCAGGCGGTCCAGGCTATTCAGGGCGCCCCGGCTAGCCTATTCGCCGGCCTGCTGTTTCAGGCCAGGCCCCGGCCGACCTCGGTCTGGTCCAGGCCGGCGCGGGCCATGGGTGATGCCGGCCTGGCCGGCCCGTTGAGAGAATCTCAATCTGAATCTGATTCCATGCGACTACCGCTGGATATCATTCATTTCTCTGTTTGCAAACTTGTCGGGCTTCTTGATATCTATTTGAAGACTCACAAGAGTCAGGCAGAGCTGGTACATTTCGATCTTGTTGATCTCGCATGCTTTTAGACGTTAGATTCTCTTTTTTTTTTTTTTTTTTTTTAAACTCAGTACTCGTATGCACAACCTTAAGGGTTATATGACGAGCCACCCGGAAACCCGGGTGGATTCAAGGGACAGTCATGTTAATCTGACGCCCTGCGCAAGCTGCGTACAAAATCAAATAACACAAAGCAAAGCAGCAAATCTCAAATAAGTGCATCCTTCTAACGTCCAGCGAGGGGGCGGTAGAGGTAGGCGAAGTACGCCTCCACCGTATCCCACTCCTCCTCCTCTCCCTCTTTCTTTTTCCAAATACGTTAGATTCTCAACCGCTCTATTATTCCAATCAATTAAAAATGCGACTTACGACAAACTATTGCTCTTCCCTTGTTTCGTCCTTCTCTAACCTCTCCTTCGCCCGCTTCAGAGCCTGGATTATCTCAGTCAGGTAGGCTGCCTCAACATCCGTGCAATCTCTTAGTCTGGCTTCCGCCGATTTGATCGAGTACTCGAATTCAGTTATGATTAGATCGAGACCTGTCACTAACGTCGCCATTGTAGTTTTGAGGAAGTCTTGTAAATGTTGTAACGTTATGTCTACAAAGGAAGTCGTGTAAAGGTTGATGTGGGATAGTATGCTCACACAGGGTCTCTTAATGGTAGAGCCAGGGTGGCCATCAGCTCGTTGGCCATGTGGTTGGCCAGCCAGGCACAACTCTCGATTGCGTGCTCTGCCCAAGAATATGTGAAACTATGATATCTTTCAGCGCCAAGAACATAGGCCAGGTGCAGCCTAGATACTGGTTGGCACAAGCCCCTCACAAGAGGGCCAAGTGTGGGAAGATGTAAGTGGGAAGAGGTCTGGTTGCAAAATACCCCACAATATTCAAGGACTGGCGTTCTCCACGAATGAGACTACCAATGGGAGCGTATTATACAGTGGGGAGAGTTCGAATCTCTTGGGTTACAAGCGAAATAGGGAGATCCTGAAGAGTGTGCTCGAGACTTTAGGTACGCGAGAACGCGAGAAGTAGGATAACATAAGTAGATTTCAGTAATGCCTCCGCCAGGCAAGTCTCGGAGAGTTTATGCTTTTTCAAAGGAAACGCCCTTACGAAAGTCGTGACAAACAAGCATCATGATTCATTCCCACAAGCAGCTCGCTACTTTCCACTAGGAATAAAGCACTTTTAATTGTTAGGTTTTGCATAAGCAATGGCAGAGTTGAATCGACACGGAAACACATACGGAAGCTTGCACTAATGCCTAAATGGCGTCGAGGTTTCTTTGGATCCGTGCGGATACCAAACCTACGATCTTGCACCCTGCATTTCAACCCTCTGCGTGGCACCACATGCAGGATATTGGATTGTCCAGCATAGACACCGCTAGCTGTTTCAAAAAAGCTCATTTAAAACCAAAGGGTACTAAGCAGTAAACATACCCGAACAAAGCACCCAATAACCTGCACAGGTTCAGGAGTATTGACCTCGCGATACTCGCTTACAAGTGATGTTAAGGCCATAGGATGTTTGCTCGGTCAAGATTCGGCTTTGGGTCCTTCACTACGGTTGTCAACCTAGAATATGGCAATCTGCAACTAACCCAAAAGCACGAAAGTGCAAACCTCTCTAATTTAAGCGACGTCGATTGTTACTTAGGAGGGTTGCTCGTAAGAAGCCTTACATTTACCTTTCAAAAAAAGATACCTCTGTAAGCTGTGGTATGGAGCGTAGGGGCAATCTAGTCTCGAACCCGACCGCTCCTAGGGAGGGGGGCAATCTAGTCAAATCAAGCCTATAGCCATAGGTACGCCTTAGCCTGGTTCAAAAAGACGTTGCGGAAACCAATCCAGCCAGGAATGTAGGCAGGGACGCAGACTTCTTAGCCGACTACGACGCTCAAACCCCAGCCCCCCCGACAGCAGTAACACCAGAGGGGAGACAAGGAAGGACCTGAACCACTCCCTTATCACACCTACAATTCACTTGTCATATATCCCATTGTCTATATACCCTATATTACGCACTCGCCTTTCAGTTGCGCACTCGCCTTTCAGTTGCGCACTCGCCTTTCAGTTGCGCACTCGCCTTTCAGTTGCGCACTCGCCTTTCAGTTGCGCACTCGCCTTTCAGTTGCGCACTCGCCTTTCAGTTGCGCACTCGTCTTTCAGTTGCGCACTCGCCTTTCAGTTGCATACTCGCCTTTCAGTTGCACACTCACTGTTCCTAGGCGCGCTCACCCTTCTCACTAATACAACGTTCCGTATGCTGTTCACTACATCTATGTTTACACATTTACCGCATATAGCTATTTCCTCCACTGTACTACGCTGTATACACCTAGAGGAGCTTCAATCTCACGCTGCTGGCTTGTTCTAAGACAGCGCAAGCTCGTTCTAAGTCACCGGAAGGTGGATCCGACGTTAGGAGGCTGGAAGCATGGGGTTCACGACAGCGCAAGCTGGTTCTAAGTCACCAGAAGCTGGATCCGACGTTAGGAGGCTGGAAGCATGGGGTTCACAACAGCGCAAGTTGGTTCTAAGTCACCGGAAGCTGGATCCGACGTTAGGAGGCTGGCAGCATGGGGTTCACGACAGCGCAAGTTGGTTCTAAGTCACCGGAAGCTGGATCCAACATTAGGGGGCTGGCAGCAAGGGATCCCCTATTTCTCAAGTGTGGCCGCCTGGGACTGAGAGAATTTTTCTCATCATTCCCCGTAAGGTACACCTACAATGCAGGCACTTATTTCTATGCTTATTTGCGCAGTGAATTCCCACCTGTTTTACATGCGAATATCCAGGCTCATTCGCTGGCGAGTATTTAGGCTCATTTGCACGGTGGATTCCAGGCTGATATGCACGCGGATATATAGGACGATTTGCACGCTTTGAGGGCTATTTGCACGCGGATATATGGGTTAATTTCCACACTGACTTCAAGGGGTATTTGCACGTGGACATATGGGCTATTTGCATGTTGACTTCTAGAGCTATTTGTACGCGGACATATGGGCTCTTTGCACGCTGACTTCTAGGGCTATTTACATGGTCGGATATATAGGGCTATTTACATGCGGACATATGGGCTACTTGAATGCTGACTTCTAGGGCTATTTGCATGGTCGGATATGGGGGGCTATTTGCACGCTGACTTCTAGGCTGTTTGCACATGGACATATAGGCTATTTGAATGCTGACTTCTAGGGCTATTTACATGGTTGGATATATGAGGCTATTTGCACGCGGACATATGGGCTATTTGAATACTGACTTCTAGGGCTATTTGCACGGTCGGATATGGGGGGGTATTTGCATGCTAACTTCTAGGTTGTTTACACGCGGACATATGGGCTCCTTGCATGCGGACTTCTAGGGCTATTTACACGGTCGGATATATGGGGCTATTTGCACGCGGTGTCACGACCACGAACTATTCCATTCATTACTCACGTAGATATCACTACGTGAGTGTCGGCTCAGCCCATTTGTTGCTGTCGTGTGTTAGCTTTCTGCCTTCTGCCCTCTGTTTGATTGTTAAATAGTCCGCCTTCCCTTGTTCTCTTTTCTTCTCTTCTTTACCCTCCATCAAACGTCTTGTTCTTTCTCTTTATACCTAGGTCACCTCTATACAGTCTGTCTTCTCTTCCGTGACAGCACTTCTGTGACAGCCTCTTCCGTAACAGCCCCGCCGTCATAGTCTCCTATGCCTCCGCCGTACCCCTTAGTTGCTCCCCCGCTTCCTCCCCATTACAATTTACACGGTTGGATATATGGGCTATTTGTATGTGGTTATGTGGATTTATTTGCATACGGAGGGCTGGGGTGATTTGGTAATATGATGTGTTTTTAGCTAGTTTAAACAGATAATATCGCGAGAATAAAAAATATGTTTGGAAATGCATAAGATGCAGGTATAATGGAACAACAAGTGTAGTATCAATAGCAATGGTGAGTTTTACAATATACTGTTTGGAGCGGATGCGCAAAGAGCAAGACATTGGCACGGGGCCTACAAAGAGGAAGATATTGGCATGGGGCGTGCAAAGAGGCAGTTGTTGATATAGTATGGACACAGAGTAAGATGTTGAGAATGGGGCGTGCAAAGAGGCAGATATTGACATAGTGCGGGCACAGAGTAAGATGTTGGAAATGGGGCGTGCAAAGAGGCAGATGTTGACATAGTACGTGCACAGAGTAAGATGTTGGGAATGGGTCATGCGATGTCCGATTGCGTACTGGAAGGGTATGAGAAAAGTTGTATTATAAATGTCAGCGTTGCATGAAGTGCATTGCAAGAATGAGATCTTGTTGTAGCGCGAAGTTTTGCAAATTAGCGTTGTGTGCACGCTGAGCATACAACACAAGCTAATTTTTTCTGATGCCCATTATCTCTATAAAGATAACGCAGCAGCAGCAGCTCGACAAGCACCAGTCTCAACTTCTTCACGGACTCCACAGAGGAATTTGAGATAGTGGATATCCATACCTGCGAGCGGTTATATGTTGTTTTTTATGCGGCACCATAAGGTCCATTTCCCTCTCTCTGCCGGTCGTGCAGATAGTTCTACGCCAGAGGATATCCGAGTCGTCCGATGCAACCATGACCACCCCCATTTTTTGAGATATCCCAACAACCACCCATAATTATAAAATAATATTTCTCCAGACTGTCTACATGCTATAGACAAGATACAAAAAAATAATAAAATTAATACTTGGTATACCACCCCTTTGCCTCAATAACTGCCTTCACCCGACGGTCTAGCCAGATTCTCAAGGATAGCAGAGTCCAAGTTCTAGGCCTGGGCACGAGCCGGCTCGTGGTTTTACAAAGGAGGCTCGAGCCGCTCGCGAGAATTGCAAGATAACTACATACGCTACCTAATTATGTAGGCCATGGAAAATAAGAAAGACGCAGAAATATGAAAGATACGGATATAAACAGACATGGCAATAGGAAAGAATGTTTTTTTTTTTTTTTTTTTAATCAATACTCGCATATAGCTTGACCATGGCGAGGGGCTATTTATTGCCCTTATACTACTAACTGTGCTAAGTCCCGAAGTTTCACACCTGTATGGAAGGGAACCTAACTAACTCGACGTTCCCTCGCTCCTATACTTTTGCCCCTGTCAAAATCGTATACTTCTGCTGGAAGGTTTCTCCCCCGTATCTTGATCCAGCTTCCTGCCTGATCGAATGTGACCTTGGCTTTCGGGTCGAGGAAATGACTAAAGACGATGTCAATTTTCCTACCCTCCTGTTTTCCCCTAGAAGCCACCTGGCTCCTATGACCCCTCTCAGTCCAACCTTCTTAACGTCCTGTACTGATTCCGACATGAGTCTTGCTGTTGGAATGCCATGAATAACAAAAGCCGAAGTGCTCACCTTCCCTCCGGAAGGCAGTGGGCATGATGTAGTTTTGTTTTTGGCCACTCGGGGTCTCTTAGTAGCCTTCTGTCTTGGTGTGACTGGGGAAGCCACCCTTCCTTCCACTAATCTCTCCTCAACTCTCTCATCCTCATATCTTGACAAGTCCTCATAGAAGCCGAGACTATCTTTCATGATGACGTCCTCAACCACGATATCTGACCGTGTTCCTCCCCCTCTTTCCTCATTCTGTCTCCCTATCTGTACCGTGACCTCTTCCTCTATCTGAACCGCAACTTCCACCTGAAGTCTCCTCTCTTCCTCAAGAAAATGATCGACCTGGGTACCTACTGACATCGTCTCAATCGACCGTGCTTTACCCTTCGCCTGCCATTTTTTTCTTTCTACTGCTAATAACTTCCCAGCCCTAACCTGTATCTCCTTCTCCAACTTCTGCTCCCTCTCCTTTTTTGAGCCTTCCTCTGCCCCTGTCTCCACCTCTTCTCTCTTCCCTTGTACCTCTCGTTCGGCCCACTGCTTCCACTTAGTCTCTGCTTTGAACTTCGCTAACTGTGCATTCACCAACTGCTTCTTCAAATCCACATTATCTTCGACCGCTGCATTCATAGCGTTCGTATACCCCTTTTCTATCTTCGAAAGTTCCCTAACCGTCTCAGGATAAGACTCGGACTTACGAGCCAGCTCCTGTAGTAACTCCCCCACCTTATCCCCCAACTCATCTACCTCGGATTGGAGTGCTTCCCTCTCCCCAATAATGGCGATGATATTTTCCGACAACTCCTCTCTCCCCTCAAACACTACCGATCCATCCTTCCCTAAAATTGTCTGAACATAAGAAAGGCCAGTACCTGGCGGGGCTTCCTCCAAGCCCACTCCTTCCACCAGTCTGACTACATGCTCAAGCAAGAAAATAGCCACTGTCTTCCAATTTTGTATTCCCATCTTACAAAACACCTCCGACTCATTCTCCCTGCTCCACTCGTCAAGCATCTCCTCATCTTCAGAGTCCAAATATCCCGCCGGATTTCCTTTCGCCTCCCACGGTCCAATGCCTACCTCATCATCAGTATCTCCTCCTTGCTCCCGATGCTCCCTTGCTCTTTCTCTAAGAGCCCCATCAAGTTTCTTCACCTCCCTCTTCTGTCGTTCCTGCTCGAGCGATTCCTCTAATTTCCGCGGACCCTTTTTCGCCGAAGAACCAGCCCCAGGCGTCTGCTTGGGTGTTGGTAGCTGGCCAGGATCCGGAGTCTCGTACCTTGGCCTATTAGCCTTACGGTTGCGTGGCATATTGAAGTAACTCGAAATTCCCAAAAAAATTTCACTCCTTCCCACTTCGGTAGTTACCAAGGTCTTGCACTGCTTAATGGGTTGCAATGCGCTGCTCTAACCTGTAGCCTCCAAGGTGCTGTTGTGTCCGCCAATTGTCGTGAAACACGGTTGCAACGTTGGAAAAATCTCCCGGAATAAGAACGAGTTGTAGCAGAACTCGAGCCCCTGGGGGATTGTGTAACTCTCTTCAAATGACCAAGAAAAACAGATATTCTTGCTCTGCTCGAACCGCTATGTCTTTTACTGTTTTCCCCGACATCGGAAACCCTTTGGTTATTGAGATCGACCAAGTGGGCTCGTCCTGCACGATGTTCATTACTTTGCCTGAATAGGAAAGAATCATTTGTACCCATATCACCCAGCGAAATCAGACGATACATAGGACTGCAATATTGTAGTAACCGAGCAATTTGTAGGTTACAACCATCGCATTGATTCGTGTTTCTCTTCTTATATTGGTAAGCGTGGTCAGTAATGTCGGCGATTGCACTTTCCATAATAAATGTGGCGACGTGATGGCTCATCCTGAATAGATTCCCGATTAATAAATAGCCTACAACTGTAGAGAAGAGATAATACAGAGATAGTTGTTAAACCGACAAGATCCAGGGCAGGGGGTGTAGTAGAAGGATTTTACTACCTTGTACAAGCTAGCATTAGTAGTACCAAATTACCCATGAATCTGACCGGGACCCTAGTAAGCAACATAGCATAAGGAAAGTGGGTTTTACAACCCGGTATATAGAATAACGTTTTAGTCATCACGACAACTCAACGTCATGGAATTCGAAGATGAGCTGGTAGTTCTGCTTAGGCTAGGGGTGGTGCTGTTGCTGTATTCTATAGACGCAGCAGAGCCTGAAGAGGGACAGGAGGGTGCTGCAAGCAGAGAGCTACTACGATATCGAGCGCCAGTTGCCTATGAACGGCAGACTTGGTCGCTGGGCGAAGCTGGTTGGGGGGACAGTAATTGTCTAGCATACTTGCGATTCTCCAGGGCAGAAATTCAGAGTATTATTGAAGAATTCAAGTTGGCAGAAGTATTAGTTAATTCCGAGCGAGATCACAAGTATGCATGAGTCTTAGCGCAAGTACTATACATGTTACTATATTATCAAGGCTTGATTGTACTCATTCAAGTATTTATAACCATTCAATTAAAATGCTAACATATTATAAATCTTAGTAGTCTCGATTAGACCATTAAGACTAGAATCTAAGAATATATATATTTGATTATAATAGTATTATATAGTAGATAAAAGAAATTTTTTAATATTAGGATAATATATTTTACTATTTTAAGACATTTATTATTACTTTTAGTAGTAAACAAATGATAGGTATATTAATCTATCCTACTATATAGTAATATATTCAATATATCTTTAGATTTCTATTGATATAATATATAAATCCTATATATAGTATAACTTAATCTTATTGCTATAGTTATAAAGTAATTAATAGGATAGTAAAATCTTTTAGTAGACTTTAGTAGAGGTATTATTAAGGTAAATAAAAAAATAAAATAAGAGTAGAACTATAATATATTTTAAAGATTTCTACTTCTTAGGTACTATATATAATAAAAAAGTAAGATATAATAAGAATATAGAATACTTTTTTAGTAATACTAAATAAAATATTTTTATAGATATCTTAACTAATTTTATTTCAATATTTATAAAACTTTAGGTAGTTTTTCTTAAAGGCCTTTAGATATTTTTATAAATATTCTAGACCTACTTTATATTTTCTATATTTCAAAGACTTATAGAGATAAAAAATACTATTTGAATATTACTATTACTACTATTAATCTAGTTATATATAATATAAAGCTTCTACTTTAAAATATTTTTATATATATATATTTAAGTTCTATATAAAGTTTAAAAGTTATTAAGTAAATATTCATTATATTATTAAGACTTAAACTTAATACTAAAAATATTATATAAAATATGATATATAAATTAAATTTAATAGATAAATATCTTTACTAATTTCATCTTACTTTATATATTATAGAAGTACTAACTTATCTTATACTTCTTCAAAATAATAATAATATATATAATATAACTAAAGTTATATAAACTTCCTTAAATAAACTAAAATCTTCTACTTATTAGTAGCTTTATTAAACTAGTTTAATATATTATTTAAGCTATTCTATAATAAAAGATGTTATTTTTTATTATTTTATTTATTTTATATTTTCTATATCTATTATTATTTCATAACTACTGAATCTGGTAGTTAGTTATTTAGTGGAATTTACTGTCTTATATATAAACTTAAGAGTATCAAACAGCCCCAGCATAGCCCTATTTTTTATGATTTGTATGTTTCCTATAACTCATATATTTTGTATAACTGATATTTCCTATGACTTAAATAGTACTGCCCTATAGTAAGTACTATATTTCATGTATTCTAATTTGTCAGATATATTGTTAAATAGGTATAAAAGAAGCATAAATTCTCTTGTGGAATCTTCTCCTCAAACTACTCAGACAGATAATAACTTATAATAAATTAGTTAGTTAGCAAGTAATCTAAACTAAGATTATACCTATTAATTAATATTCTTAATAGAACTTCCTACCTAATAACAACTTCCCTTCTGAGGCAATCTCTCAGCAGAAATAGTATACATATATATCCATTCTAAGTAGATATAGATTGTAGAAATGGTACTAAATAATTACTATCTAGTATCATTTATTACATTTTTTTTAACATTAAAAATTAATCTCTACTATTCAAAACCCCTTATCTCAAGGTCTGATTAACTTTAATAATACTCTTTAAGACTTTTTAATATAACGAATCTTAAATACAATAACAACATCATAAATTTAGCTAGCTACAATAATAACTAACAAGATATTAGACTCTTAACTGTAGTATAAGGACAAGATTTAGAAGTAAGCTAAGCAGAGTACTAATGGGCAGTAGTTCCCTACATAAAAGTATCCTATTCCCATTTTAGATACTTCTCCTAGTACTCTCGACAAATAAACTTGCACTCCTGATAATCATCAATATCATAGTGGAAATAAAAAATATAGTAGATAAAAGAAAAACTGGCATGATAGGTCCTAGAAACAATTAGTGCAATAAAGAAATAATCATTATCTCATAGCTCACAAACCGCCTCCTCTATATTAGATTACATTTCAATGAAAATATTATCTTTACTTGAGGCAATACTAGATCTAGACATCCTAATAAAAGTTTGAACATCTTTAACATCTACTTTAATATTATAAGTAGAAAAGGAAATACTTTTGCCAGATAACTTAGAAGTAAGAGCCAAATCAGGTCCGTAAAATATATTCGGACTCTGCCAAGATATCGTATTATCATTACTATCAACTAAGCCAATATTACCTTCAGTTGAGCAGATATCCAATAAATTTTCTTTAATAATACTATCAAAATAATAAGGTGCTAAAGCGAAAAAGTAACTTGAAGATCGACTTTGTCGATATAATACAACAGGTTGCAGAGTGATAATCGATATTAAAGTGAACCTAAATGAGAATCAGTATCAGACAAAATAGCATCTGTAGCTGGAAAACGGACTAAGAAGTCAAAACATCTAACTATGCTACTTAAAAAAATTCAAGAGTTAGTTAAATATACTCCCAAAAAGACTATAATTATTGATCCTACTATGAAAGAAGTAATAGACTCAAGTTACAATAAAAAAATAACCTTAATACATGCATCTGATTATCTATTAGAGTATGATATTATATTTGAAATGATTCTCTCCTAAGTATAAGAAACATTTTTGAAGAAATATATACCCCACATATATAAAATTCTGAAATATATATAAATCCTAGGAGTGATACAGGAATATCATCTTATAGACACTGGACTCTTAATGAAAGTAGTAATAAGATACTATCTATGGCAAATATTATATGCATTTAGAGAAAAGGATTTAGAATTAGTAGCATTTCTTAAAAAGGAACTAAGAAAACTATTAGTAGGACTTTTGAAATAGAAGTATTAGCTTATAGAAAATTGAGATAAATTAATAGTCTTTATGCTAAGTAGCACTCACTTAGAAGAAATTTCCACTTTGATAAAGGATTAGTATAAACTAATCCTAAGATTACCCAAAATATTTACTCAAACTCCAATAAAGGATAAAGGTAAAGGTCAAGATTCTACTTAGAAGAATACTGTATTAGCATAAGAAATAAGAAGCTCCAACTCTCCTCCACCTCCCCTAAATAAAATACAGGAACTGGATGATAATAAAGAAGATGAAAGTAATAATACTAATAGTAAAGAAAATAAAAATACTAGTCAATAATAATAACAATTTAGAGCACAAGATAGATCAGACAATAATGACCTAAGTGGTAACTCTGATTCAGATAATAGTATCTTATTAGTAGCTAGTCTACCCAAACCTAAAAAGATTCTACAAAGTAAATTAGTAGAATATCAATAATAGGAATTTACTACTAGAATGATTTTGGCAAACAACTTTACTTCATCTAAGAAAATCAAAGGAATCAAAATCGATTCACCAGAGAAACTTAATAATACTAATAAGAAATGGAGAGACTCACAATATTGTGACTTTTGGGCTATAGTAGTCTAGCACTAGTTGAAGATAAAAGGAATTAATTTAGAGAAGACTGAAGCATTAAAAATTCTAGGATTTCTACTTTAAGGAAGCATACTTATAACCTATAATTAATATTTAAGAGAAAAAGAGAAGAAGATAAAATTATTTGGCTTTATAATAGTACTCAGAGATTTTCTAATACTATCCACTAATAAAGATATTATATAGAAATAATAAGAAACTACTATATCTTACAAAGATGGATGATATATAGGCATCAAATAATTTGCCAACAGGCTTACTGAAATGTAGATTAAATTGATTAATATTAAGAGTAAATGATTAATATTAGAAGAGGTCAAAAAAAAGAAGTTTTTTAATTACCTACCTATATATATATTGGCAACTTTAATTCCCTTAATCAAAGATAAATAGATATATGACTAACTTATATATTAAGCCAAGTTATATAAAGTATCAAAGAAAGAAATTACTCTACCATATACACCAACTAGACCTCACTAACAAAATTGAAAATTAACTAATTAAGACCAAAATTAATAAAGAGACTATAACTGATATAGATTAAATCATAGTAATAGCACTAAACTCTCCTTCAAGAATAGTCACAATAAACAAAAGAAATCTAATTAGGATACCATTATAAAAAAATTAGATAATAAAACAAGGATATAATTGATAAGAGATAAAAAATATCTATAGTATTAGAACCCTGGACATTCTTATAAGGATTATAAGAAGCGACAGAATAAAGTACCTTTATGAACCGTAGTACAAGATCTTACCATAACTATTATATCGAAAGTTAACAAGAATAAAATTAAGAAATAATTCCTATTGATATTACTAATTAACTACAATAAAGTTTATATTAGAATAAATGATTGACCTACTCTGGTACTAATAGATCTCCAAATAAAGGGAGGAGATTTGATTAATTCTGTATTTATACACTTGTATAAAATACTAATAAAGCGTGTTAAGAAAATATCTTTAGGTATAGCCTTGAAAAGATTTAAGACAATAATTAACAAAAGGTATACAATTAAATTGGATTAAATAGGATATATAAAAGAATGTACCTTCTATATAATATATTTAAATAGCTGAGATATAATTCTCAAGGAACCTGCAATTACCAAAATTCATACTATTATCCCTGTAGGTCAGGAACTAGTTACTATCTAGCCTAAAAATATTATTCATTTTCTTTTAAAAATATGGAAAGGTTCTAGAACCACTAAAAATACAATTAGAATTGCATACCTAAAGGTAACTTATGAGATAGTTACAGACTATAGTAAATTAGACAACTGGGATACTATTAGTGACAAGGAAGATACTGACATAGAAGTAGATATATTGATTATAGTTTCATCTATGTAAAAGCAATTTAATCTAACAATAGAATTTCCTAAATTATTTCTAAAAAAAATTCTATAAGACTTACTATCTCTCAGAAAAGTCAACTATCATATCAAACCCAAACTCAGAGTAATATAGATACTACAATGGAGACTATTAGGATACTGATTTAGATAACAAATTTATGATAAAATTACTAGAGATAAAAAAATAAGATGAATCTACTAAGCAAAAAATAATACTAATATAGTTACTATATTTATTATCCCCAAAAGAAATAAACTGGATGAAGCTAGATTCATCAATGACTATTGAGACTATCATCTCATAGTTAAACTAGACTATATACTACTACTTGATATCAATAAATTTATTGAACTAGTAGTAGCATATCCTGTTTAGTTAAAATTAGACCTAGTAGATAGCTACTATAATATCAGAATTGATCCAGAATTAGAGAAATACTCTATATTCTTGATACATTTAGGATAATATAGAAACAGAGTTATATAATAAAGAGACTATAATGTACTAGCTACTATAGTCTAAGTAATATATAAAGTATTTAAAGATAGGCTCTATAAGGATTTAATAGTCTATATTAACAATATTATTATTTTTACTGAGCCCTACAAACAGTATGTTACTATTCTAATGATAGTATTATAATACTTATAAGATAAAGGATTCTTTCTGAAAATAAGTAAATATCAGTTCTTTATAGATAGACTAGAGATCTTAGGTCATATTTTAACCTTAGATGGACTCCATATTGATTCTATAAAGAAAACAATAATATTAACTTTTTTTACTTCTAAAAGGAAGAAAGACCTTTAAAGCTTTCTTAGAATTGTTAATTATCTTAGTCGTTTTATTCTTGGCTTGGTATTTTATATAAGTACATTATCGGAATTATAAGGAAAGACTAAGAAATAAGAATAGATAGATATGTATAATACAGCATTTAAAAAATTAAAAGAACTTATAAATTCTCCTTAAATTTTAAAACCCTAGAATAATATATCTACCAAAGGTAAATACTTAATATATGATACTAGTGATATAGATTTAGAATCTTGGATTAGTCAAGGCCCCTTCACACATATTAGACTATTATGCTTTTATTCTAGAAAATTTAATTTAGCTCAATTAAACTACCTAACTTTTCAAAAGGAATTATTAGTAATTATTGACTCATTAAAATTTTTTGAAGTGTAACTTAAAGGTTACAAATTCACTATCCTTATAGATTACAAACTATTGGTCACCTTTCACACTTAGAAACCTGTAAGCCAGAAACTTAGACAATAGTAGAAAGTCCTCATGGAATTTAATTATAAAATTCAGTATATAGTAGGAAAAGAAAACTTCATAGTAGATACTTTATCAAGAAAGTATAAATACCCTGACGTTTCTACTACTGAGGATGATTATATTCCTACTAGTATTGACCCTCCTCCTTATCTTTATACTAATACTTTAACTTCTTTCCCATATCCTCCAACTTCATTATCTAAAATAGTTTTTTGTAGAGCTATTAACTTTTAGCATATCAACTATGACTTCAATAAGTGTAATAGAAGAGCTGTAGAACTTAGATACTATTTCTCTTGCCATTACTATAAAGCTAAAAGTAAAGTAGAAGGTGAAGCAGAAGACAACTATAAGTATAAAGTACTTAGTTACAAATCAGAAGTCTCTAATGACAAATCTCTCACCTCTATTGACACTAAACTATTCAATGGATACTAGCCTAACAATACTAAAGAACCTAAAGAGGAATCTATTCTATAAGCAGCAACTAAGGATAAAGACAAAGAGCCTTTGACTTCTCCATCAATATTAACTCCTATTTATATTACTCTTATCTATGCCAACTATTAGTACTATAAGTATATACATTAGTCTGTATGCCAAGATTTTTACTATCTCATATATGACAGCTCTTATATAATGTACAACTACGTATTTATATTTGAGATCTACACTATTTACAATACTCTAGTATATAGTAGCTTCAACTATACTCTTACCAATTCAGTTCTTTAGAAGGAGAAGGAATTCTTTAAGAACCATTTGGACAACCTCAACACAGTCCAAGATTCTTAGAAAGAAATAGCTAAATTAGTTTCCACTCCTACTCCTATCAACTCTTGTAAAGAAGTGCTCAGTAACTAGATATGAGAAATCTGCTACAATGCACCAATTGCACCTCAACAACTTTAGAACTCCACACTAATCTTCTTCAAAAGCAATATCAATAGTATATTCTAGACTGCCATAGTTACTACTTATTCCTAGAAGTAAGTAGCAGTCGATAAAACTCCTATTATTATTTTTGCCAAATCATCTCGATCTTCTAGATAATATTATAACTTCTGCAAATGACTAGAACATAATACTACTAACTATGAAAAGAAGAAACCTACAGTTATTAATTTTAACCAATGAATCGAACCAACTCTTAACAAACTTATTAATGATAAGCATATTACTGATAGTTAGAAAGATAACAAAGATTTCTTTATTACATAATAGTTGGATCTAGAAGAGGGAATAAAAACAACATACTAAGTGTGTATGAAAGTATGCCCTATCTAGAAGGATTACTATAATACTTTAAAAGAATATAAGGATCATAGGATCAGAAATAGATTTTTGTATATCAAAAATATATATGGACAATAGAGATTGGTCTTACCCAGCACTTTCAATGTTGAAAGTAAGAATTATCTTGAGCTAGTAATCAATGAAATACATAAAACAATAGCTGATAGTAAAATTGAGAAAACTATAAAATATCTTACTAACCAATACTAATACTAGTCCTTTTCTAAATCAGTTAAGGAGTATATTAGAAGTTGTAATACTTATCAATAGACAAAGTATTTCAATAAACTACCTTTCAGACTTGTCACTCCTTTACATATACCAGAAAAACCTTGGTCGAATATTTCGATTAATTTCCTAAAGTTAGCTTCTATTATTATCAAATATTCTCTCTTATATCTGAACATTTCTGCCGATGAAGAATACATTATCTGTATTTCATATCTTTAGACAATTGTCAATAGATAATTAGAATTTAAGTTTCTTATTCTTATTTCTGACAATTTCACAATAGAACAATATACTATTTCTTTTAATATTTATATAGTACTAATCATAAGATATTTTTTATATATTATTTTTGATTATGATACTCTTTTTATATCATTATATTTTTAGAACTAGACTAAAAATAATAGAATTAAATTGGAACGGTCTACTACATATCATCTTTATATAAATAGACAATCTGAAATCATGAATAAAAAAATCTTGTAAGTAGTAAAAGCTTGTAAAGTTAAAGGATCTGATTGGCTACATAAATTACCTAAGATTTAGTTGAAACTGAACTCTAAATTTAATAATGCTAG
Organism: Tirmania nivea; assembly: GCA_015179035.1. Classification (NCBI taxonomy): domain Eukaryota; kingdom Fungi; phylum Ascomycota; class Pezizomycetes; order Pezizales; family Pezizaceae; genus Tirmania; species Tirmania nivea. The sequence continues at coordinate 19,406 of WHUY01000095.1, forward strand.
AAAAAGAAGTCCCTTCACTATTTTACTAGAATTTAATATATCCTAAGAAGCCTCTCTGCTACTTTATCCTATTAAGATATTTGTACTGACAAATAAATATCACAATAATACCTTATAGATATTCTATGATACTAAGAAGACACAAACGATACAAGTGAATAAACATTATAACATAGTTAAGTTCTCAGTTAGACAACAGGTTATACTATCCTCTAAGAATATAAATATACTAAATATTTCACCTAAGTTAAAACCTTAATAATTAGGCCCTTTTTCGATTATATCTACTAATTATACTCGAAATAATTATAGTCTGGACTTATCCTTTCAATCTGATCTTAATCTTATATATGATATCTTTTATATCTCAAAACTCAAATCATATTATCAAAATAATTATACTTAGTTCCCTAATAGATAATCTCTAGAACCGGGACCAATTAATAATAATTAATATGAAGTTGAAAAGGTATTGAAATTTAGAATAGTACTACTATCTAGTAAATATTAATATAAGGTTAGATAGTTAGGATATACTCTAGAATATGATTTCTAGGTAAATACCAAAGATATTACTACTAAAATTCTTCAGGATTTTTGGATTAGAGGAAGTCTAGAAGATACCTTTAAGAGACAACATACTAAAAGAGGAAAACAAAAACCTCAGATAAGAGATAAAACTCAAGCTCTTATTCAGTAAGAACAAGACTATATTATAAATAAATTCCCTAATAACAAATATATTAATACTAACATACTTCAACTATTCCTCAAGATAGGATACATAGAAGCTAGAATCGTAAAACAAAATTACTAATGTAGTAAAATCCATTCAAAGTAGAGAAGTATAATAAAAGATATTATTTCTTATTATTTTATTTATCTTATATTTTCTATATTTGTTATTATTTTATAACTGCCGAATCTAGTAGTTAGTTATTTTGTGGAATTTGCTATCTCATATATAAACTTGAAAGTATTATATAGCCTTAGTATAGCTCTATTTCCTAAAACTTATATATTTCCTATGACTTATATATTTCCTATAACTCATATTTCCAATGACTTAAGTAGTATTGCTCTGTAGCAAGTATCATATTTCATGTATTCTGATTTATTAGGTATGTTATTGAACAGGCATAAAAGGAGTATGAATTTACCTTTAGAATCTCTTTCTTAAACTATTCAGACAGATAATAATTTATAATAGATCAGTTAGTTAACAAGCAATCTAAGTGAAGATTATACTTATTAATTAATATTCCTAATAGAACTCCCTATCTAATAATAACTACTCTTCTAAGGCAATCCCTTAGTAGAACTAGTATATACATATATTAATTTTAAGTAAATATAGATTGTATAAATAATACCAAATGATTACTATCTAGTATTATTTATTATATATTTTAAAAATACTTTTATTTTACTAATTTTCTCACTTAAACTTAATAGAATTCCTTAAAATATCTATCAAGTTTAGTTTAAGATTATTTAAATACTAATATATATCTATTCTAGATATAATAAATTTTCTTTTAATAAATATATATCAGTTTTGATATTTTATCTATATAAAAGTAAATTTAAATAAGCTTAGTAGCTCCTATATACTATCTATAATATATACTTTATATTTAATATATATACTAATAAAAGTAAATAAAAAAGAAGAGTACTCTCAACCTTTTTTTTTTTTAGTAAATTAGTACTTATATTAAAGTATCTTATTTATAATAATATTATATAAGTGATACTTGAAGTATTGTTCTAACTACTAGATTACTTCTTACTCTATATCTACTTATATGACTAGACCTCATATATATATACTTGAAAAACTATATATATAAGATCATATTACTTCTATACTATTTCTGCAAACTTTTTATATTATTCTAAGTCTCTTCTATATTTGCTTCCAACTTTAACTCCAACTCTTTCTATCTACCACTTCTAAGTATACTATTATATTCTGTACTACTCTTTCTTTACATTAGTTATATAGTAGATTTTCTGCCTTCCTTACCTTATAGCTACTCTATTTAACTTCCCTTCTCTATATTTAATAGATTGTACAAGTTTGAGTTAAAACTTCCACTATTTAGAAAAGTTTATATAGCTGCAGTTAAATCATATATGTCACTATTATTTTGGGGAAGTATACGGTAAGTCGGTACTCATAATATATAAAGTGGGATGAAATCTGCGGAGATTTTCATCTACTAATCCCAATTTGTATATCATGTCTTATATGGCATCTTTAGTACTAAGTTTTAGTGTTAATAACGAAATGAATATTTGCCCGATTGCTTCCAAACTTTGCACAGGACTTGAACATATATATAAGAAGATATCCTGAAGCGGAGGCCCTATATTGTACACAATTGGAATAATGGTAGCCATAGTAGTGCCCAAATGGTACCTTTTACCTCTGTGGGTCTTTGAAATGCAGAGGATGTGAAGGAGGTCTGGGGCATCTACAGGAGCACCTAAGGCCCTCAAGAAGAACCGCCCAAAGTTTTATGAACATTGGAATGAAATTGGTCGAGATACCCGTGAGAACGTCCGATTCGGCGTTGCCAAGAAAGTGTCCCGCATCCCTGTTGTGTCCCGGCTCCCCGTCATATACAGTACCTTCGGTATTTCGCGGTTGCAACGACCTCCGGCCTCGGGCTCGTGGCTCGACTCGTGCCCAAGCCTAGGTCCAACAGCTCTCAGCAATGGATGATAGCATCGGCTAGTTTCGGCTTAATAGTTTCTGAGTTACCCGACATGTTGATGGACTTTGGGTAGTACTTGGAAGGTTTGCTTTGAGGTATATGCGGAGGTGCTCAATTAGATTAAGGTCAGGGGAGTAGGGTGACCATTCCATGACCTAATAGCCTGTATTAGTAAACCATTACTTTACAGCGCCATAAGTATGGTATGTATTGGGCATTGTCTTGCATGAATATCCAGTTATTCTGATGGAACTCTGGTAAATAATTCTGCAAAACCTTCTATAGGACCTTTCTCTGCACTAGCAAAACAAACCCATACCATCTGGATAACTGCTCCAGACTTTTTTTGGGAGCAATACAATCCTTCTTCCATTTTTCTCGTAGTGTACGAAACACTCAAATAGACTTGCTCTAAAAGATTTTTCAACAGAACACTCATTACTGCAAGTGACCTTTAGCCATTGTTCTTCTGTCCAATCCTTATATGCCACCCCCCAAGCAAGGCTTTCAACTGCAATCTCGAAGGAGTGGTCTCTGTGCTGCTCGCCATTTTTTGATGTTTGCCTCCCTCAGTGTCTCTGTAGAGTTCCCTGAGATACTCTCCCGGATTGACAGACAACTCTCCAAATATCTGAGGCCTTTCTGACAAAGCAGCTTGTACAATTGAGATTATTCGCGACGCCTATTTTCTTCGGCTCGTTGCCTTTGCGTGCGTGGAGAGAAATAGCCATGGCGGGGTGTTGAAGTTGAGGTGTGGGGCTGCGATTCGACGATCACTTATGCCATTAAACTACCCTTTGATCAAAGCCAGGCACGACAGGATCCCTGTAATTTCCTAATTGGAACGGAGTTTGTTATTATTTCATTTACTGGACGTCTTGCACGCTAGCACTCTTGGCGAGGGCAGCCACGTGATTAGACCTGTCGCTCTCTGCAGCATTCAAACGTAGCAGTGATCACCGACCCTCCGAACACGCACGAAATCAACGCTAATACAGCTTCAAGCTCTAATCATGAACTCTCAGAATACGCACCAAATCAATCCTGTTACTTGCTTAAGGTGTCGAAGAGCCTTTGATTCAAAAGTATGGATGTCTATGCCAACAGGTGATAGGTGGAGTGATTGTTGGGTTGATGGGACATTTCTTTGAGTATCCCATTCGATTTATATAGGATTGGAGCTAATACTATATATAAATCCATAGAGTAAACGACGAGAAGAACTAGAGCAACAGCAGCAAAAACCTACTCAACCACGGTTGGCACAGCTTCATCAACCATTACAGAATATTGAGGCTTCACATCAACTAGAGGAGCAGTCACAGGACATCAGGTATATATGACGGCCATTATACCTTATAACCCCTCTACACTAGGGACCACTATTAACAGATCGAGCCTCTAGCAGAATGAAATAAAAACTTCACTCCAACCTATTCTGAACATTCAAGTTCTATATTATCTCTCCAGTTTTCTCCGGAATTGCCTTATCCGCTAAGTTCAACCCCCATACGACGACGCCGGCGCACCATCCAATTCAGAATCCACGATACAACAATCCATAATGGTTCTGAGTTCAATTTCCACTTTCACATGCTAATTTTTTACCCTTATTTGTGGTTTGCGATCGTTGCCAAATCAGGGTGACTACAGCGTCGTCAACCTCAGTTATCTTGTATGGACTAGTACAGCATATAACGGAAGCTCTTGGCTGCAGCCCCGCCCGTGTCAGCAGAGGGACCCCTGTATGTCAACAGATGGTCATGTGCAAGACTCATACGGTTGTAGATGCGTTGCATTCCCACCTTTAGTGGTCCTTCTTCTCTTCATTCCTTACGCTTCGCTCCAGTTACTACGTTACGAATCAGCATAAAATCAAACCGGTCATACTCTAGGAACGTGCACTTTTTTTTTTTTTTTTTTTTTTATATTTCAATACTCGCATAAGGCATAACCACGGCGAGGTAACGTGCACTTTTACGATGGTACAAATGATGACGATGCAGATGCATTGGGAGGACTCATTCAAACGGCTCGATTACGAAAGGAAATTTTCTGGAATGTTGGGGATCGTTAGTTACAGGGGACGCTTCGATAAGAGTTGAGCATCGAACCTCAGGGAGGATCGTATTAAGGAGTGATGAACACCTAGGTTGGAATATATAATTTTTTTGTGACAGTACGTCATATCAAGGTGAGTATCTATAAGATAGCTAACAGGCGATAGATGCCATTGAAGTATCGGATGAGCCATGGGTCCAATCGAATTATTTCATACAATGTGGCTGGTCGGGAAGGCAGCTTTTGCGACAGAATACGGGGAGATGTGTTATTAGCGGAGTATTGAATAGGAATGTTCCGTGAATATGGAATAAGTTTGAGGCAGCGCATATCTTTCCATTGGGAAATGAGCATGTATGGAATCAATGCGGATATGGCAGGAGGATTACAGATATGGACGATAGTGTTGGAGTGTCTAAAATTAACGGGATACAGAACGGGTTTTTACTACGGTCGGGATGTACATCAATCATTCGACCAATATTATTGTCGGTCAATCCAGATGTGAGTTATCTACATGGAGTAAACGGTTCAAGTGGCTAACTGGCGATAGGATAATTACAAAGTTATTGTGTTTGAACAAGATGATTTAGGCGTTGATGGTAGAATGCTGGAGGGAGTTTGTCGCGATGACGGCGATCCACATCATGTGTCGGATGAGCTCTTAAGCTGGCATTTCAGGCAGTCTGTTTTAGCTAACATGAGAAGAGCGGGACAGCTGACGTTTGAACATGATTTTGTGGGTAAAGATATGGTGAAAGAAATGGTGAAGGGCCATCAGAAATCCCACTCGCATCAGACCTAGAAAGATCTGAGAAGTTTGAATATCGACAAGTTTGAAGTTTTAATAATGTGGAGATTTTGGAAAAAATTAGAAAATCGATATTAGGGGTATTCAAACCTAATTTTGAACGGCGTTCAAACCATTCCTTGAACGATTTTTTTTTCCGACCGTTTAAGTGGTTGCGCGGTTTGCGCGTATTAAAATTTCAAGTGAGGTTGGTCACGCTTAAAGTGCGTTTAAACGGCCGTTCAGGACCTTTTTTGAACGAAACGCTTAAACGAACTTGAAATTGGGAGCTAGCCCATAAGTTAGAACCTAGCCCAATTCAGCCTAGACGATTGGCACCTTGACCCCGCCTAAATCGGTCGTTTTAATCGGGCGTTTAAACTGCCATTTGCGCGGTTACAAAATGAGGGACTCAAACCCAGAACGGTCAAAACCGCGCAAGAACCCCGATTAAAAAAAAACCGTTCAAAACTAGGTTTGAATACCCCTATTAAAGAATTTGAAGATTCAAATAGAAAAATATATTCCCAATATTAGAGTCAGAAGGTTGAGAGTAACTTCAACATGTGGCCTGTAGGAGATAGAGTAGAGTTCGTTATCGCCTCATTCGCAAAGAGCCAACAACCTCATCCCCCAACTGCCACTGCTGTATGGATAAAATTCCTTTGGTAAGAATTGGATGTCGTGGAATATATATCCATAGGAAAACAATAATTGAGATGGCAGGTTGAGGGTAATCTCGGCATCTGGCCAGGGACTGGCATTCCTTAGCAATTACCTTCTGCCTTAAGCGAAGTAACGACGGGTCATCTAGTTGTAGGAAGGCATGGTTGTTCAGCGCTTCAGTGTCACAAATCTTTTTCGTCCTCGAATTCGAATAGCGATGGGTCATTCAGCTGTCACCCAATAACCCTCGTAATCCCCAATCGCGTCCATGAACTCCGGCACCTGCCTCACATGTACCTGCATATCCAACAGAAGACAAAACCGATACACCATTGAATTTTTTCGCAGTGAGTAGCCTCAGCTGCTTGTTTCAGCTCCGTGGGGAAAGTATTCCTCAGAACCAGTACCCACTTCTTCCATACACCCACTCAGTACTCCCCTACTCCGGGGGATTTTCATTTACAATCGACTCCATTGCCGCCTTCGTCGAAGATACGAAATTAATGGAGTGATTTGTTGCGATGGCGACTGTTCTGGGTTATTGTTTTCGCGAACAAAGAGGGGGTGTTGTTCTTCTATCGAAAAACCCCTGGGTAGCTTGAAGCGTATGTATTGGCGCGGAGAATCAAGCAAAACAGGGCAATCGGGAAGAGACAGCACCAAGGACAGAGAAGAGGATAACGTAGATGCTGAAAATAGGCACATCGTCACTGGAGATATCAGTGATCCTAGAGTGTAGGCGTCGGGCGATTTAAAACACATGGCGAGAATGACGGGGCCGGGGAGATAAAAGATTTTAAATAAATATGAGAGATAATCTATAGAAGTTTGAAAATTATAGAAGTTTGAAATTTCATAAAAAATTTGACAATATAAAGTTGCAAGCGCTGCGTCGCATAAGTGCAGTAGCACTGAAGATAATAGAGACGGAATGGTGGAAAGGTGCAGATGACAGCACCTAAATAAGTATTGGCCCGTCCTAGAATAATAAGGCGAGGAAGTCAAGTCTACGTCAGACGAAACTGAGAGAATTCGATGCCGTCAGGAGAATTGGCTTGCTGCCTATAGACGACGTCATAGTCGAGCTACTCTTGCTCGGCCCGCTGGATGCCTACAAGTACCGCATGGATATCCTTCAGCCAATTCATCTCCACCACCGCCTTAGGTTTTGGAGAAGCCAGCTCGCCCAACCTCAGTCGCGTTGGTGCCTTGAAGGTCAACAGGCTTAGGTTCAGAATAGAATCTGAGCATGATTTTTGCAACATCACGCCTCACCTGAAACCTGGTTAAGCAATTAGATAAATCTCATTTGAAATTTTTATGTCCTTAAAAGATTTTCCCGTGTGAGGGTGAAGGCTTCCTGAGAAGGACAGTGCCTTGGTAGTGGAGGAAGGGCAATGATACAACCTGGCATGGATTGCAACACGGTCTGCAGGAGGAGCGGGTTGGGGTCTCACATCAGCAAAAATCTTTGTACGTCGCAACACACCACTGGGCGTTACAACACTACTTTGTCCTATAGCCGTTGCATACGTTGCCAACCCTCAACTCTTTATATCTTTCTTATATACGTTACCAATCCCCTTGCGTCTGCGCAAGATCGTTCCCAACGTCAACCACTCCCTTATTACACCTACAATTCACTTGTCATATATCCCATGTCTACTTACCCTATATTACGCACTCGCCTTTCAGTTACGCACTCGCCTTTCAGTTGTGCACTCGCCTTTCAGTTACGCACTTACCTTTCAGTTGCGCACTCTCCTTTCAGTTGCGCACTCCCCTTTCAGTTGAACACTCACTGTTCTTAGGCGCGCTCACCCTTCTCACTAATACAACGTACAGTATGCTGTTCACTACAATCCCCAGCGAAATCAGGTCTATATTTACATTTACTACATATAGCTATTTCCTCCACTGTACTACGCTGTATACACCTAGAGGAGCTCCAATCTAACGCTGCGGGCTTGTTCTAAGACAGCGCAAGCTCCTTCTAAGCCACCGGAAGCTGGATCCGACATTAGGAGGCTGGCAGCATGGGGGTTCACGACAGCGCCAGCTGGTTCTAAGTCACCAGAAGCTGGATCCGACGTTAGGAGGCTCGCAGTATGGGGTTCACGACAGCGCAAGCTGGTTCTAAGTCACCGGAAGCTGGATCCGACATTAGGGGGCTGGCAGCAAGGGATCCCCTATTTCTGAAGTGTGGTCGCCTGGGACTTAGAGAATTTTTCTCATCATTCCCTCCAAGGCACACCTACAACGCGGGCACTTATTTCTATGCTTATTTGCGCAGTTAATTCCCACCTGTTTTACATGCAGGCTCATTCGCTGGCGAGTATTTAGGCTCATTTGCACGGTGGATTCCAGGCTGATATGCACGCGGATATATAGGACGATCTGCACGCTTCGAGGGCTATTTCACGCTGACATCTAGGGCTATTTGCACGGTCGAATATATGGGGCTATTTGCACGCTTCGAGGGCTATTTGCACGCGGACATATGGGCTATTTGCACGCTGACTTCTAGGGCTATTTGTGTCACGACCACGAACTATTCCCCTGATCACTCACGTAGATATCGCTACGTGAGTGTCGGCTCAGCCCACTTGTTATTGCTGTCGCGTGTTAGCCTTCAGTCTTGTTCTCTCCTTGTACCTAGGTCACCCCTATACAGTCTGTCTTCGCTTCCATGACAGCACCCCCGTGACAGCCTCCTCCGTGACAGCCCTGCCGTGACAGGCTCCTACACCGCCGTCGTACCCCTTGGTCGCTCCCCTGTTCCCTCCCCGTTACAATTTACACGGTCGGATATATGGGCTATTTGCGCGCTCACTTCTAGGGCTATTTGCATGCTGACTTCTAGGACTGTTTGCACGGGGATATATGGGGCTATTTACACGCTGACTTTTAGGACTGTTTGCATGCGGATATATGGGCTATTTGTATATGGCTATGTGGATTGATTTGCACGAGGAGGGCTGGGGTGGTTTGCACTGTATTTAGGGGGTGCTATGATGTGTTTTTAGCTAGTTTAAATAATATCGGGAGAATAAAAGATATGTTTGGAAATGCATAAGATGCAGGTATAATAGAATAACAAGTGTAGTATCAATGGCAATAGTGAGTTTTGTGATATACTATTTGGAGCGGATGCGTAAAGAGAAAGACATTGGCACGGGGCCTACGAAGAGGAAGATGTTGGCATGGGGCGTACAAAGAGGAAGATGTTGGCATGGAGCGTGCAAAGGGGAAGACATTGGCATAGCGGCGTGCAAAGAGGCAGATGTTTTTTTTTTTTTTTGGTAAATCAGTACTTGCATTGAAGCATCTCGCTTATGGCAAGGCAGCGCATCCCCCAGGTTAAGCCTGACGGGAGTTATCCAACCACCGGGCCGCTCCCTGCCCCGTATCTACGTACATGACCAGATACCCCCCAAAAATCAGCTACCACAACCCCGTTATCACTGCCCCAATCACCCCCAGACTGCCTCCGCCAGCTTCTCGCACCACTCCGGGTCCTCCCATATCTGCTCCCATTCTCGCCCTTTGCCATCCGCCACCCCAGGACAGCTCAGTAGGTGTGCAGCATTCTGTGCCACCCCCTCCCCACACAACCCGCACGACGAGTCATCCGCCCTGCCCACCTTATGTAGCCACCAGCGCTGCGGTCCGCGGTCAGTAACGATGTACGTCAACCCCCGTAGGGCTTCCCGGTTCCACTTTGTCTGCTTGGACGGCCGCCCCATGGGAAAAGCCTGTCGGATGCCTGCCGGTGTGATAACGTCAGGTCGTAGCATCCTCCTGCCCACCCATGCCACCTCCTTCGCCTTCCGGTCTGCCCTCTCATTGCCTTCCACTCCACTATGCCCTTTTACCCACATCACCATCTTGTGGCCCTTCACCATCTCCCCCACTGCCAACTCCTCTATCCACGACCGTGGCTGTTCGAAGCGTAGATTCTGCAGTCGCCTGATGGCACCCTGGCTATCAAGTGCCACTGTCGACCTTCCCGCCTGCCATGCTCGTACCACTCCTAACATCTCAGCGTCCATCACCGTGGCAAGAGAGCCCAAGTATACACCCTCCTCCCACTCCTCTCCTGCCTCTCCTCCCACTGCTGCTGCTGCCGCCACCCCTTCCTGTCGTGACCCGTCCGACCATGCTGTCACTTCCCCTGCATCCAGCTCCGCAATATCTACTTCTCTCCCCGCAGTTTCGTCCCCTCCAGACATCCAGTGGAGCACCGCGTCCGGTTCTAACACTCCCTCCAGTATCCCTTCTGCGGTTTCCCTCAATGCTGGCAGTGCCCTCCCATAAACCGACGCTGCCCACCGGATTCTCTTCGTCCACATCCATGTTTTCAGATCTGGGATTCCAGTGATATCCTCGATCTTTGTCCTCGCACTACCCCTCCACCCCACCTTCCCCACTCTGCGCTCAACCTCTCCATCACCTCTGAAGGTTCGGTATGGAGCTCGGCACCATATGTCAGTATCGGAAGCAGCTGTCCGCACACTATCTGCTTTTTCCCCTTGGGCGGTAACTTGGTGAGTCGCCGTACTAGCTCCCATGCAGCCTTCCCCTTTGCTGTCCGATATGCTTGATGCTTCCTCCGCGACCTCATGTTGACGCCCAGATGTGGTGCCCCTGCCTCTTTCCACCTCTTGCTATCATCCCATTCTAATCCGTACTCCTCCACCGCTGCTTTCAGGAAGTTGTCCAACCTCCCCTCACCTCCAACGTATACAGAATTAACGTCGTCGACATACGAAAGGGGCACAAATGTTCCACCCTCCTCCGCCCTCGTAGCCCAGCCCTACCTACCTCCCTCTCCCTCCTTTCCGCCTCTCTGATCATTTCGGACATATATATGGTAAAAAGGGAGGGACTCAACGGTGAGCCCTGTGGTGTCCCAGATGTCATCCTGGCTCTCCCGATATCTCCGCCATCCACCTCTATCTCAAAAGCTCGTGGCTGCAAGAAGGCATCCACCCACTTCTTCAACTGTGGATATCACCCTAGCATCTCCACCATCTTTCCCCGTCGTAGGTGGTTGAAGGCGGACTTGATACCTCGACCATATAATGTTCTCCTGGGATTACCCCGAACTATCTTGTCCATTAGCATTACGCTGTCTATTTCTCCCCGTCCCTTCCTCCCAGCAAAGGCCAGTTCATGCCATAGTTCTGGTATCTCTTGCAGCTCCTCCGCAATGATTTTCTCTACCAGCTTGCTGACTGTATTTGCCAAAACTATTGGCCTCCGACCCTTAACTTTGGAGTGATCCTTTCCGGGCTTTGGGATCATCACTATCGTCATTTCCCTCCACTCTGCCGACTGGACCAAGTTGAGTTCCACGGACGCACACTGAGCTACATCCTTCAGTACCTCCCTACCCAAGCTCGTCCCTTGTATCTTCTTTAAGAGGCGCCATGAGATCCCATCTGGCCCTGGTGCACTACCATTCTTCGTTTTCCTCAATGCCCTCCTTGCTCGCTCCTGCATCCGTGATCCCACTTCCATCCATGCTATTACCTCTGCCTCGATACTACCATCCCTGAAAACTGCCAGCTCTGCTCCTCCGTCATCGATCAGATTATGCTTGCTAAATACCACCAGCTTCTCGTCTGGAGTCCTGGCAATGCTGCCATCCTCTGCAGTGATGTTACCACACCTGGGCTTGATGTTGAAGGGGTTACGTGAGACTCGAGCAATGTACCAGACGTTCTTCCCCTCTGTCACCCACTGGCTCCACATCTCCGCCTTTGCTTCCCTGATTCTTCGTCCCAACTCCTTCCTCACCTCTCTAGACCTCCTTCCTCTCCTGCGTAGCTCCTTCCATTCTCTCTTCCACCACCTCTTACTCTTTCCACATAGGCGCACCTCCCTGGTCCACTCATCCGCCAGCTTCCTTCGGAGCTCCTTGTAGGCGTCCCCAAAGAACGTGAATACTACCTCCGTAGGTCTCTCCTTCTGTTCCAAAACGTACTGTTCCACTTTCACCCAGTCTGTCTCCTTCCTCCTGATTTCCTCCCGTTCTACCTCCACCTTGACCCCAATCATACAGTGGTCACTGTTCGGATTCCAGGCATTTCGAATCTTCCAGGGCCTCCCAGCTCCCCCTGTCAGCACTCGGTCAATTGTGCACTTATGCTCCCTCCATTGATGCGTATATTCCTCCACCCCAATATCCATCCACTCCTTCTCCTCTATCCACCCCTCTAGTGCGCTTGCTTTCCTCCTCCCACAGCAATTCAGATCGGCAATGATAACCTCCGCCCTCCCAGCCATCACATTCATCTTCCGTACCACCTCTGATGCTGTACGTTGAGGGCGGATATAGGCCGCTGCAACTCTGTCCCCAATCAGCACCCACTCGCCATTCCCCTTTACCGACACCTCTATCTCCTTGGATACATATACCGTCAACTCCTTCGAACGATATGCCACTTTGTAGCTGGGATGCGTCTGCCTTCTATCCATTTGCTCCACCGGTTCCGCTAGCACTATAACGTCCGCCCCTACATCACTCCCTTCCTGTAATCCCACGTCCCCTATAATCCTCCCCTTCCTCGAGTTCAGATAGGCGACTCTAAGCATAGATCTCCCAATCGGGGTCCTCCCGAGTTACCTGCGGCGGTGGGGTGTCATCTGGCATCCTCCTATTCTTGTCCTCCTTTTCCCTCCTCGTCATCCAACAATGCTCCCACCAGTGCCCCAACTGGAAACAATGATCACAAGATGGACAACCCGGGTCTCTCTTACACTTTGTTGACCAATATCCGAATACGCCACAATTCCAGCACCCCTTCGCATCTCTATTGTCTGGCTTGCGCGGAGCCCACTGTTGTGGTCGCCATTGTGATGGTCGTCCCTCGTTAATCGTTTCGCCCAAGACGTCCTGGTACCAGGCCATGTCCCCCTTTCGGCAGGAGGCAGATGTTGATATAGTGCGTGCATAGAGTAAGATGTTAGGAATGGGGTGTGCGATGTCCGATTGCATGCTGGAAGAGTACAAGAAAAGATGTATTATAAACGTCAGCGTTGTATGTAGTGCATTGCAAGAATGAGATCTTGTAGTGTGAAGTTTTGCAAATTGGCGCTGTGTGCACGCCGAGCATATAACGCAAGCTAATTTTTTTCTGATGCAAGCACAGCTTTACAAGTTTGAATTCTACACAACAGATTTCTATGATATTTCAGAAAATAGGACACAGCGGCGATAGAATGCTTAAGCATGTTCTCGTGCTCAGACTGATTTATTTGACGTACTCAGACCTATTTATTTCGTGTGAATTTAGCCACGAGAACATTGGTATCCCTGTAAACAGGTGTTTCCACAATGAGGTTCCTATGCTTAAGATTGATATCTTATATTTTGGGGTTGCTACCAAGAGGAGTCCTATAGCCTATATCAGTATTTTATGCCAATTTCCAGGGCATTTGACTGGCGTTTGGAAGATTGTTCATGCTACACCACAAGCGAAAGCAAAATAGCGGACGGACGCAAGCCTAAGCCTTGGGAAGCTCGAGTGTATAGCCTATCCACAGAGTAGAATGAAGCTATTCTTGAGACCAACAGATAAGAGTGCTTATATTTCTCATGCTTTACTGAGTTCCTAAGTTTGATAATAAGGATTATAGGATAGAATATTGTCTTCCTATACAAAGTGAAGCAAGTCAGTAGTTCAAATTCTGACTATTTGCTAAAGTTACCTTTCCATAAATGAGAGTACACTCTGGTATTTGATATTGTAGGATAGCTGCTTAATATAAATGTAAAATATACATTATTATAGTTCGATTTCTCTATGCTAGTTAATTTCTAGAAATAATATAGGTTTTGAGTATATCTATCAATATTGACCCTCTAGTACCTATATCTACAACTAGACTATATGTTAGTCAACAGTATTATTATTATTACTTATATTATAATTATAGCTTATTTAAGTAGAATTTGTCTTACCTTAATAATAGTTAAGGGAGTTTTTTCTAGTTAAAGAAGTCATATTTTATTAGTAATAGAGGGTTAAGTAGTAAAATTAATAATTTTATACTAGTATACTACTCTACTCTCATAATAATAATTTATAAGTAAGCCCTAATTGTCTTGATATAGTAATATAGATATAATGTATAATATACTCAATACTAGATTACTAAGATTTATTTTATTTTCAAATACTATATTATATAATAGTTTAACAAATTGTATAATAATATCAATAGCTTATAATATATAGAATACTAAGCTAATTTGTATATTAGTTAATAACTATAAGTCATACAAATAGTAATATTAGATAGAAATTATTATATAAATACTATAGTAATAGGCAAAGTTAGAAGAAAGTTATTACAGAAAAGCTTTAATAATATTATACTTTTTTTTTTTTTTTTTAAACTTAGTACTAGTATATATAACCTTAAGAGTTATATAATAAGAAACCTAGAAATCTAAGTAAAATAATGTTATACTAGTAGAGCAAAGCTAGAGAAGATTATCACTAAACTAAGTAATATAAGACTATTGTTATAAATCGTTCTTGGAGAATCACCTACGACATGGGTGAAGTGTTTTATCCGGTACTCTAGTGAGCAGTTATACAGGTATCGTACTCGTAGGGGTATTATATGTATAATCGAGGTAGTGAGAGACTCGGGTGAAACCTGAGTCGACAAGGAATGGAGGAGCGAAGTAGTCTGGACTATACTTAAGTAGGGGGTAAATGGGATATTATTTCTAGGTACAAGGAGAAGAACAAGTTGTTATGTGAAGAAGAAAATATATAGCAGAAATCAGTACTTTTTATAGACAATTCGGTTTCCTTCTTGAGAGTCATACTACTGGCTGGTACGACTGTCAAAGTATCCTAATTCAAGTTATAATGGAAGGACGGGCAAGCAATACTCGAGAGGTGCACTAATAAGGTTCTCGAAGTACAAATTCTTCAATACTAATAAGAAGGGGTGTATAAAAATAGTGAATAAGGGTAGTGCAAGAAGATCGATTTCTTATTTGAGAGTCGTGCCAGTACTGGCACGACTTTCGTGCTTCAAGAGAAGTGAGGGTATCCGACTAAACTATTCTAGTCGATTCCCTAGTTAAGCGAGTACTTAGTTTGGTCTTCCGGGATACGGTCGGTAGCCGAACTAGTCCAGAACAGGGATCGGGTACGAGAATGATCGACGAGCGTCAGTTCCAGGGAATCGAGTCTTGGCTAGTGTGCTTATGCTGGCAAGTATACAGGTTGCCGATATATAACAGGGGCCAGGGATTGATAAGGTCGGGTTTGTAACAGTAGCCCCCTCTCTAAGGACGAGCTCCTGTAAGTCATGGTCGAGGTGTTTGGTTCTACTTATTTTAGTAGAGTTCAAGGTCGGAGTTTTGAGGGGTACAAAGTGTGAAACTTTTTCATAGCACTAGGTGCATTCAAAAATAAGGCAGCGGGTTCCCAGGTAAGTTCGTCGTAACCTACTCATCGGGTGAGATATTCAAGGGATCGACCTCGGAAGCGCGAGTTGACTATTTCGTTGACTTCCTACTCGGGTTCGTCTTCGATGATAACAGGGGGTGAGAGTGGCTGAGTTTGGCCAGGCAGGGGGTCCGTGGAGGCGGGTTCAAGGAGCGAGACGTGAAAAACAGGGTGGATTTTCATCGAGGCAGGGAGATCAAGCTTATAAGCATAAAACGAGATCTTCTGGATGATTCGAAACTTACCGAGTTTCTTGAAATCTAACTTAGTCAAGGGGCGTGTTGTCTTGACATGCTGGCAGAGAAGCCATACTTCATCGTCGACATCCAGCTTAGGTAGGGGAATGCAAGACTTGTTAGCTTGTTCTGAGTAGGTTGCCTGGGCCCAGATTATTTCAGATCTAAGATGAGCATCGAGTTCTGCAAGACGGTCTGCATATTCCTTAATGACGGCGGGTGCTGGGAGTTTTACTGCAGGGTTCGGGTTGATCTGATAGCAAGGGTTCTTGCCATACATAACTTGAAAGAGCGTGATACTAAGGGTAGTAGACAGGGTATTGTTATATGAAAATTTGGCCATGGTGATTAGTTTAGACCAGTTATTTTGTTGGTAATTACAGTAGACTCGTAAATATTATTCTACAATTGCATTGATTCTCTCAGTTTGGCCATCAGTTTGGGGGTAGAAGGTAGTAGAAACCTTTTGCTGAATACCAATAAGCGATGTGAGGGAACGAATGAATTTGGAGACAAATTAGGTACCACGGTCAGAGACGATTGAATCAGGAATTCCATGAAATTGGAAAATATTGTCAAAGAAGAGCTTGATAATCTATTTAGAAGTGACATCAGTTGTAGTAAGAATATAGTGAGCCATTTTAGAAAGTCGATCAACTACTATGAGTAAGGTGTCAAATCCTTTAGAGATAGGGAGTCCTATGACAAGGTCAAGGGAAACGGATGACCATTTCCGAAAGGGGACTTACAGGGGTTTCAGGAGGCCGTAAGAGGCATAGTGAGCAGGCTTAATCCGGGCATATGTATTGCAGTTTCGGATGTATTGAGCAATAGTTTGGCGTATTTTTGGCCACTAGTAGTCCCATGAAACAAGCTCATAGGTTGCCGCGAGACCAGGATGTCTAGTAGCGGGGTGATCGTTACAGTTGCAAAGGATTCGGAGATGAATATCTAGTAAGTTGGGAATATAGACAAGATCGTTGATGAGGATAAGTCCATCGGAGATCTTGCACTCGAATAAAAGGACCACGGAGTGTTTCTTGACCTTTGTCTCAAGAGTAAGAATAATTTCTTTAGCGAGTTTATTAGATTTCAGGGCAGCGAGAATATCCTTATTATTTGTAACCGAAGCTGCAGAAAGAGAGAATTTTTCAGGGGATATAAGGACTTACATTGGGTGACCGCTTTCATCCCCCTCTTCAGGGAGATCTCCAGATCGTCTTGTTAGTGCATCGGCTTTTGTGTTCTGGCTACCAGGCCGAAAGATAATCTTAAAGTCATATTGGGCTAATTCTTGTGCCCATCTGTTATGAACAGTCGGAGTATCACCTGCGTCGTAGGTGATGGGTGACACGCGCGTAAGTATGCTTATGCGTGTGTTGGGGAGGGGGACATGGACAACAGAGTCTGAGCTACGCTCAAAGGGGGGTATGTTTATTGTAACAACTAAGTATAGGAGAGTGAACAAGTTGTTGCGTGAGAAGAGAAGAGAATGAGAGGGGCAGAGCGACCTCTATATATGGAGATCCAGCGACACAGAAGAACCGGAGAGAAGGCAAGAGAAAGCATACGGAGACATAAGGAAGTAAACGGAGACATAAGGAAGTAAACGGAGACATAAGGAAGAAGCAAGCATCCCACGGAATATCAAGCGAAAGGATGCGAGAACATTCTAGGGGACAATGACGACAAGTGACAAATGCGAAGGCGAGGTTCTGGTGGAACCTTCGGACGAGTTCTAGCGGGCGGGTACCTGGCTTAAGATCTCCGGAATGCGGTCGGTAATCTAGCAGGTCAGGGTCTAGGGTCAGAAGTAATGTCACTAGGGTAGGGACACTAGCTAGAAGACTAGGATTAATATAGCGAAGTCGTTCTGAATCAAGATCAAGTGATGCCAGATGTGAATATATGCTGGCGAGTACGTGGGTTGCCAGTATAGCACTGGGGCTGGGGGGTTGAAGGGCAAGGCGAGGGGATGATCCATAATAGTAGCTCCCTCTCCAAGGATGAGCTCCTACGAATCCAAAGCGGGTTCGTGATCCACTCATTTGGGCAGAGTGCGTGGTCGGGGCTTGAGCGGATAGGAAGCGTGGAATTTTTTCACAACACTTGGGGCGTTCAAGAACAAGGCAGTGGGTTCCCAAGTAAGTTCGTCGAAACCTACCCAACAGGCGAGATATTCAAGGGTTTGACCTCAGAAGCGCAAGTCAATGATTTCGTCAACTTCCCACTTGGGTTCGTCTTTGATGATAACAGGGGGTGGGGGTGGCTAAATTTGGCCTGGCAGGGGGTCTGTAGAGGCAGGTTCAAGGAGCAAGACGTGAAAAACCGGGTGAATTTTCATCGAGGCAGGAAGATCAAGCTTATAAGCATAAAACGAGATCTTCTGGATGATTCGAAACTTACTGAGTTTCTTGAAGTTCAGCTTAGTCGAGGGGCGAGTTGTCTTGACATGCCGGCGGAGGAGCCATACTTCATCACCAATATCCAACTTAGGCGGGGGGATTCGGGATTTATTAGCTTGTTCCGAGTAAGTTGCCTGAGCCCAGGTCATTTCGGATCTAAGATGTGCATCGAGTTCTGCAAGACGGTCTGCATATTCCTTGATTACTGAAGGTGCTGGGAGTTTTGTTGCAGGGTTCTGGTTAATCTGGTAGCGAGGATTTTCGCCATACATGGCCTGGAACGGGGTAATACCAAGAGTCGAGGACAGGGTGTTGTTGTATGAGAATTTAGCTATAGTAAGGAGTTCGAACCAGTTATCTTGCTGGTAGTTGCAGTAAGTACGTAAGTACTGTTCTACAATTGCATTGATTCTTTTAGTCTGGCCGTCAGTCTGGGGGTGGAAGGCGGTGGAAACCTTCTGCTGAATACCAATAAGCGAGGTCAAGGATTGAATAAATTCCGAGACAAACTGAGTACTCCGGTCGGATACGATGGAGTCTGGGATCCCATACAAGCAGAAGATGTTG
Source organism: Tirmania nivea (assembly GCA_015179035.1). Lineage (NCBI taxonomy): Eukaryota > Fungi > Ascomycota > Pezizomycetes > Pezizales > Pezizaceae > Tirmania > Tirmania nivea. The sequence continues at coordinate 38,333 of WHUY01000095.1, forward strand.
TCAAAGAAGAGCTTGGCGATTTGTCGGGAATTGACGTCAGTAGTGGTTAGGATGTAGTGCGCCATCTTAGATAACCTGTCGACTATAACTAACAACATATCGAATCCATTAGAACTAGGGATTCCCATGACAAGGTCGAGGGAAACAGAAGACCATTTTCGGAATGGGACTTGTAGGGGCTTGAGGAGACTGTAAAGAGCATGCCGAGCAGGTTTAATTCGAGCACAGGTATCACAGTTACGGATATATTGGGCGATTGTCTGGCGCATTTTTGGCCACCAGTAATCTCGTGATATAAGTTCATAGGTAGCGGCCTAGCCTGGGTGCCTAGCGGCAGGGTGATCATAGCAGTTGCGGAGGATACGGAGGTAAATCTCGGGGTTGTTAGGGATATAAACGAGACCGTTAACAAGCAATAGCCCTAGGTCTGAGATCTTGCATTTGGACAGAGGGACTGTAGGGTGTCTCTTGGCATTGGTTTCAAGGGCATAGATGATCTCCAAGGCGAGTTTATCAGCTTTGAGGGCTGCAAGGATATCCTCGTTATTTATGGTTGAGGCTGCAGACAAGGTGAGTTTTGCAGTAGCTGAAAAGGAAAACCTTTCGGAGGGAATCAAAGCTTGGGTAGGGCAGGAACGACTATCCCCTTCTTTAGGGAGATCTCCAGATCGTCTAGTTAGTGCATCCGCCTTAGTATTTTGGCAGCCGGGGCGGAAGACGATCTTGAAGTCATATTGGGCTAGTTCTTAGGCCCAGCGTGCTTGACGACGTGAGAGGAGGGCCTTAGACATAAAAGTCTGAAGGTTGTGGTGGTCGGTCAGGATCGTGAAGGGTTGAGAGAGCTGGTACAGGTAGATATGCCATTTTTTGAGAGCTAAAATGATAGCGAGGAGTTCCTTATCCCCAATCCCATAATTACATTCGGCTGGGGACATTTTTTCGGAAATGAAGACGACAGGGTGGAGTACGAGTTTTTCGTTTTCTAGATGCTTCTGGGAGAGTATCCTGGAAGTGACGTAATCCGAAGCGTCGGTTTCCACAAGGGTTTCAAGGTCAGGGTCAAAATGTCGGAGAACTGGGGCGGAGATAAAGGCCTTTTTAAGAAGTTTGAACACCTCCTCACAGGCGGAGTTCCAAGCGAAAAGGACATCCTTCCGAAGCAGGTTGAACAAGGGCTGGCAGAGGTGCGAATACTTGTTGATAAATCACTGATAGAAGTTGGCGAAACCAAGGAAGCATTGGATGTCTTTGATGGATTTGGGAGTCTCCCAATTAAGGACAGCGTTGACCTTTTCAGGATCCATTTCAAGATCATTTTCAGAGATAATAAAACCAAGGAACGTAGTTTTATTGACTAAAAATTCGCATTTTTCAGGTTTAACAAATAGTCTAGCCTCTTTCAGCTTTTGTAGGACTTTTCGTACCTGTTCTTTATGTTCTTTCAAGGATTTCGAGTAGATCAAGATATCGTCTATGTAGCAGACGCAAAATATGTCAAGGTATTCACGGAGGGTATCATTCATGAACCTTTGGGCAGTTGCCGGGGCATTAGTCAACCCAAAAGGCATAACAAGGAATTCAAAGAGTCCGTAGCGGGTCCTGAAGGCAGTTTTCTATTCATCACCTTCCTTAATTCGGATCTGGTTGAAGCAGGCACGTAGGTCGAGGCAGGTGAAGTACTTGCATCCACGGATTTGGTTGAGGGTTTCTTCAATTCGTGGTAAGGGGTTCCGGTCTTTGATTGTGATATCATTGAGTGTACGGTAGTCGACACAGAAGCGGAGAGATCCATCTTTTTTCTTGACAAAGAGGATCGGGGAGGCAGCCGAAGAGGAACTAGCTTGAATGAAGGATTTGGAGAGATTCTCATCAATCCATTTCCTAACTTCTTTAAGTTTAGCATTAGACATGGAATACATACGGCCAAAAGGAGGTTTAGCTCCTTCTTGAAGTGGAATCGCATGGTCAATATATCGGTGAGGGGGTAAGATTCGGGCTTCTTTTTCCGAAAAAAGGGGCGAGTAATCATGATATTCAGGTGGAACGAGCTTAGCGGTGGATTCAAGATTGTCATCATCATCTTCAGAGGAGTTGTATATTACAGCAATACAGAGGCGGGCCTCGGGGTCTTTAATAGCTACTCGGAAGGTAGCTCGGGAGATGACCGAGATTCGGAGGGGATTCAGGTTATTTCTAGGAGATTCTAGATGGATTTTCGGTATTCGAGTAGGCAAGCAATGGGCGTGACAATACCCTGAGGCAAAGGCAATGGTATTGCAGGCCCAGTCGATTAAGGGATTATGGCGTCAGAGCCATGGTTTTCTAATAATCAGGTTCCAGCCAGCTAATTTAGTGACGTGGAAGGTTAGGACCTCCAGATGCTGGTCGATCATGAGTTTTAGGGTGCAAGTGTGGGTGATTTGCCCCACCAAGGAGCGTTTACCATCGGCAAGTACAAGATCCTCGGGTTTCGGCTTCAAGTCCAAAGCCAAGTTCATATTCAAGGCAAAGTCAAGGTCGATAAACTGGGAGCTTGCTCCCGAGTCTACCATGCAAGTAGCAGGATGGTTTTCATTAACTAGGCAAGGCAAGATAAGTGGATCCTCGGATCCCAAGTCATGAGTGGAAGAAGAAGAAGAAGAAGAAGAAGAAGAAAGGATGGCGGCAACGGAGATCTGGAGGGAATGCATGCGACGACGTCGACGGGCTAGCTGTTGACGAGACTTCCGAGAAACAATAGGCAAAACATGACCAGTACCTACCAAATGAACTTCCTCCAAAACAGAAAACGGGTTGGAACTGACAAAGGAAACGGGGTCAGGGGAGATGGCACCAGGATGCATCCTGGCGCTCTTCGATCGGCCATTGTTGGTCGAAGAGGGCACTAGTTTTTTGGCACTTCGAAAAGAGTTTGAGGGCCGAGAGTGGGAGTAGGAGTATTGAGAGGTGGGCCAGGAGGAGTAGTGCTAGCTGTGGCTAGTTTTTTGGATTTAGCCGAGATGGGGCAGTCGGTAGCCCAGTGTCTAGGACCTCCACAGTACATGCAGAGTTTGTTATCCTGTCGGTATTTGCAAACCTCAGTAGTGAGAGGGCCACGCTTGTGGGATATGGTGGAGAGGTCCATTGGACCAGGAGTGGTTCCGGTTGCGGTTGTAGGAGGGTTAGGGCAGGGGGTGGGGGCTTGGGTTTGTTGAGTAGAGCCTGAGGCTCTGGATGGGTTGGAGTGGAGCATTTTGGCCCAGTTGTCTAACTTGATACACAGCTGAACAAAATCGTTGAATGTTTCAGGGGGAGAGGCCTAGTAGGAGAGAGCAGTCCTAAGACTGGTGTTGGCGCCATTAGTAAAGAATGAAATCTTAGTACGGTCATCGTAGTTCAGGATAGTTGCATATGTCGTGAATTCGGCATGGTAGGTGGAACAGTCTTTGTCCCCTTAGCGGAGGTTATGGAGCTTGCACTCAGCAGTAGTACGAGCGTCGGAGTCATTATATGTATTTTTCAATGCTGTGGCGAAGTCTTCGTAAGTATCAAAACTAATTATTCTGTCAGTTTTATTGAGGTGAGGCTCAAACCAATCAGCAGCGGAGCCTGTCAAGTAGGAGGCTGCATAAGTGATCTTAGCAGCATTATTGGAGTATCGGAGTGGGTCGGAGAAGAAAACCAGGGATAGTTTAGTTCTAAACCATATGAACTTTGATCGAGTACCGTCGAAGTTTTCAGGCTCGTGAACTTTTGGCGTACGGGAAGATAATTGTGCTACAGTGGTGCCTTGAGATAGGGGCGTAGTTGTGAGGCTATATTCATAACCTCGGTTAAGGTAGACCCAAAGTACTTGGGTAGTGGCTATTGTTTCAGACTTGGGTATTTGGAATGTTGTAGGTACACCTCAGCTGGAGCGGACTCCAGCAAAGTGTGCTTCATAGATAGGGCTATAGAATGGTACAGGTATAGTAGCAGGGAAGTCGGGAGAGGCCGAAGGTGCGAGGAGGGTGTTGGCTAACAGAGCTGCAGCAAGTGCACACCATGAATCTAGTATAGTAGGCAGTTGAGCGGATATTGTGCATAGTGGAGACTATATATTATGCAACAAAGTGTTATGAACGGTCGGAGTATCACCTGCATCGCAGGTGATGGGTGACACACGTGTAAGTATGCTTACGCGTGTGTTGTGGAGGGGGACATGGACAATAGAGTCTGAGCTATGCTCGAAGGAGGGTGTGTTTATTGTAACAACTAAGTACAGGAGAGTGAATAAGTTGTTGCGTGAGGAGAGAAGAGAATGAGAGGGGCGGAGCGACCTCTATATATGGAGATCTAGCGACACAGAAGAACTGGAGAGAAGGCAAGAGAAAGCATACGGAGACATAAGGAAGTAAACGGAGACATAAGGAAGTAAACGGAGACATAAGGAAGGAGTAAGCATCCCACGGAATGTTAAGCAAAAGGATGTGAGAACATTCTAGGGGACAATAATGACAAGTGACAAATGCGAAGGCGAGGTTCTGGTGGAACCTTTGGACGGGTTCTAGCGGGTGGGTACCTAGCTTAAGATCTCCGGGATGCGGTCGGTAATCTAGCAGGTCAGGGTCCAGAGTCAGGGGTAATGTCGCTAGGGTAGGGACACTAGCTAGAAGACTAGAATTAATACAGCGAAGTCGTGCTGGGTCAAGATCAAGTGAAGCCGGACGCGAACATATGCTGGTGAGTGTATGGGTTGCTAGTATAGTACCTCGGCTGGAGGGTCGAAGGGCAAGGCGAGGGGATGATCCGTAATACCATCGTGCTTGTCACCATGAAAGGAGAGCTTTGGAGGTGAATGTTTATAGATTGTGGTAGTCGGTAATAATGGTAAAGGGGCGTGGGAGTTGGTGAAGGTAGATATGCTATTTCTCAAGTACCATGATAATTGCGAGGAGTTTTTTATCTCCAATTCCATAGTTATATTCAGCGGGGGACATTTTTTCAGAGATAAAGGCAATAGGGTAAAGTACGAGTTTCTCGTTTTCTAGGTGCTTCTGGGAGAGTATCCTGGAAGTGACGTAGTCTGAAGCATTGGTTTCTATAAGGGTTTCAAGATTGGGGTCAAAATGTCGGAGGATGAGAGCAGAGGTAAAGGTCTTTTTGAGAAGGCTGAAAACCTCCTCATATGGGACATCCCAAGCATAGAGGACATTCTTTTGGAGCAGGTTAAAGAGAGGTTGGTAGAGGTGTGAGTATTTGTTGATAAAGCACTGGTAGAAGTTGGCGAATCCAAAGAAATACTGAACATCCTTCACTGATTTCGGAGTTTCCTAGTTGAGAATGGCATTGACTTTCTCGGGGTCCATTTCGAGGCCTTGTTCGGAGATAATAAAATCAAGGAATGTAGTTTTATTGACAGAGAATTCACATTTCTCTGGTTTGATGAATAGTCCAGCCTCTTTCAGCTTTTGTAGGACTTTCCATACCTGTTCCTTATGCTCTTTCAAGGATTTTGAGTAGATCAGGATATCGTCTATTATTACAGATCATTCTCTCGCCTTGTCCTTCGAACCCCCTAGCCCCGGTACTATACTAGCAACCCATGCACTCGCCAGCATATGTTCGCATGTGGCTCTTGATCTTGACCTAGCACGACCTCGCCGTACTAATCCTAGTCTTCCAGCTAATACCCCTGACCCTGAACCCTGGCCTGCTAGATTACCGACCATATCCCAGAGATCTTAGCCAGGTACTCATCCACTAGAACCCGTCCGAAGGTTCTACCATATCAGAACCTCGTCTTCGCATTTGTCACTTGTCGTCATTATCTCCTGGAACGTTCTCGTATCCTTTTGCTTGACATTCCGTGGGATGCTGGCTTCTTCTGCTTGCTTCCTCCGTTTGCTTCTTTATGTTGCCCTTTGCTTCCTTATATCTCCGTATGCTTTCTCTTGTCTTCTCTCTGGCTCTTCTGTATCACCAGATCTCTATATATATAGAGTCCTTCCTGCCCCTCTCATTCTCTTCTCTCCTCACGCAACAACTTGTCCACTCTCCTGTACTTAGTTGTTACAATAAGAATACCCCCTTCTCAAGCATAGCTCAGACTCTCTTATCCTCGTCCATGCCCCCTTCCCCAACACACGCATAAGCATACTTACGCGTATGTTATGACCATTCATAACACTTTGTTGCGTGCCTTATAGTCTCCACTACGCACAATATCTACCTCAACCATTTAACCGCCTACTATACTAGAATCATGGCGTGTACTTGCTGCAGCTCTGTCAGCCAACACCCTCCCCACACCTTCGGCCTCCCCTGACTTCCCTGCTACTACACCTATACTATTTTATGCCCCTATCTACGAAGCACACTTCGCTAGAGTCCGCTCCAGCCGAGGTGTACCTACAACATTTCAAATACCCGAGTCCAGAATAACAGCCACTACTCAAGTACTTTGGGTCTACTTCAACCGAGGTTATGAATATGGCCTCACAACCACGCCTCTACCTCAAGGCACATCAGGAACGAATTTAGTTTGCCGCTCGTGCCTCAGGCGCCATAGGCGCCTTGAGAGGCAAACTGACAATCCCTTAGACTTAGTTCCCGATAGGTGGCCTCCGGACGCCACCCCTCCTGTCTCCGTGTCCTGACGCCTGTTCTACCCCCAGACGCCAGGTGTCTACTTCCGCCCTCCTTGATGTCCGCATATCTTCCTGGCACCTCCTAGTGCCTCTATTCTTATATCTATTTTGCTGACGCCTCTGACATCTAGTCTGCCTCTAGATTCCAGGCGTCTACTTCTGCCCTCCTTAATGTCGCTTCATGTTCCTGAACCTCGTGACGCCTCTATTTTTATATGTGTAGTTTTGATGCCCCTAATTTTGCTTTCCTTCATTCTTCGTTATGTTCTTTTATACTGGCGTCCTGATGTCCGCTTCTATATTATATTCCTTCCCGATTCCTCGAATCCTGATCAGCTCCTTCCGTTGCCCTCCAGAGATCCCTATTTCTCCCTTCACAGTATTCTGCGTTGAGATACTGTACCATTTCAGGCTCCTCGCTATACCATTTCCGCCTTTTCACGTTCTATACTCGATCCACTTTTCGTAATCCTTATTTAACTCTATAATATCTCCTAAGAATCCGTATATTGCCGTACCTCCGTGATCCCCTATTATCCCCATGTAGCCCAAAGGCTTATGATCCTCGTCCATAATAATATAACATCCCATTGCCAACCTCCCACGCAATCCTTCATATCATACATGGACCCAAAACTGCAATACATATAATACTCAAACCTTCCCTAGAAATATCCAACCTCAAAATACGTACCTTGAATCTAAGAGCTAAGCTTAAACCAACCTCCCCCCCGCACCCCCTCACAGTCCATCACAATCGAAACCTTAAACCAAAACGAAACACATGGTATACATCCCCCTTAATCCTTCTCCGCCTCACTTATTCATTATCCTCCGCCCCACTCATTTCATTCTCCTCTACCCCGCTGATTCCACCCTCTTCCGTCCCACTATCATTCTCAGCATTGTTCTCCTCACCACCACTGCCATCCTCTTCCTCTTCTATGTATGTTGGCTCATTGCCCTCCCAAGTATCCTCCTCCGTCGTACTTCCAGAGTCGTCCGCGTCCCGTCCTCCTTCACTTGAGTTAAGACCAGCACTCCTCAGATCCGCGGCAAGCTGTCTTGCAAACTCTTCTACCTCCTCCGAGTCCACCTCATAGGCCGTATCCTGCTGCCACCTCACCTTCTTTCCACTGTGTTGACCCTTTTTCACTATCTCGGACTGCGTCACTTTGATAATCATCTCTTGGACGCTTGTTGGGTATAGCCGCCATTGATCCAGCAGCCTCTTATAGACATCTACCACACGTTAGCATTCCGAATCAGTTTAACCACCGCCCACTACGTACCACTGCAATTAATATAGCTAAATTCTGTCGTCATTTCACATTCCCCGCTTTCCCAGGCGCTGAGGGCATGGTATAGGGCGGTGAAGATTAAACACATAAAGGGACCACTTATGTTCTTAATGAACCCGCTGTCGACATTCCCGAGTTTCTTCTTGCCATTGAAATAGTGATAATAGATAAGATCAACTCCTTCCTGTGCGCGAAACCGATAACTACAACTCTAGACAATAACGCCAAGTCAGCCCCTGCAAGCACCCTAGCAGATCGTTTAATATACCTTGCGAACACTCTCCGCACACGTAAACCGATCTCTTTTCAAAAGCCGGCCAACGTGGTCTCGGATGTATTCCTTCGACGTATTCCGGTCAAATTGATACAAGAATGCAATATTCTTCTTTGCGTCTGATACCAGGTGTGACCGTGTCCGCGATTGCACACTCCGAAGCTGTTACCCTACTCTCAGTTGTCTACCTCACGACAAATAAGATAATGGGGCTTACATATGCATCAATCTTGTTGTCGCGGGCATGATCGTTCTGATAGTCTCTTTCCGTTTGTCGCCACACCTTGTCGAGGATTTCTTCCGCACGCTGAGGGTCAGGGAATGGCTCCTCAAATAGAGTAACGTACTCTACCCTGTTGCCTGCCGATTCTGCCATATCTCGCAGTACCCCTGGAAACTGTGAGATTGACCGGTTTCGCTTTTGGCTTTTGGCACATTTCCCCATGGCAGTCCTAGAAGGTGTACTATCTACTAGCCTCGTCGGAGATCTTGTCATCGGGGATTCCACGGATGCTGTCGGGGATCCTAGAGACGCTATCGGGGATGCTACACCATTCCATTTGGAAAACAAACTCCTAAGGGGGGATCCATCGGATATGCTAGCAGATTGCGTGGCAAGAGCACTCTAATACCAATCAGCAACCTATCCCATGCTTCGGACGGGAAGGGTAAATACACTTGGTGTACGAAGTATTGAGGGTGTTGGTGGGGTACTTAGGGACTTTTGTGATCCTACTCCATTCCATGAGAGACTGCTTTCCAAACCCTTACTCGATTCACCGGTTTCTATACGTATCCTCATTAGTGAGCTTCCTGCTCGTCTCCTCGGGGTCATTGGTGTTGTAGCTGGTCTCTCATCTGTTCCCTCGAGTTCCGTAACGGACCCTGTTATAGCGGGGATTTCCCCAACCGGGGGGTCGACAGCTGATGCTTCGGAAGAAAAGTTAATTACAGCGCTAAACTTTGAGGATGCTCCTGGACCGGTAATATCTCCACCTGTGCTGGACTCTTTTCGGAGGTCATGGGTGGAAGGTGGACGTTTGAGACTCGCCGCAGCCTTCTCTTTCCCTTTACTCGCCTTCTTTCCACGAGGCATTATTGATGGATTGTTGGCGTTTGTGAGGATAGATTAAGAGTACAAAAGGAGGTTTGCACGTCATATACGAGGACTTCAAGTTGTGAAGTTCGTTTGGGGACGAGCAAGTCACCCTTTATGTCATCCACATTACACACGGTAGTACTATGTACGTATGTATCAGCAATTCATATCTGATTGCCGCATTTGGGTTATCTATCCGTACTCACAGAGTCTCATATTATTCCCAACCTCCTACATATAACAGATGAAACTATGAAAATCCCCATCCAAATTGCCACAATGAACGAAACCCAATGAAATATAACCCAAGAAAAACGCCCAACCAGTCCATTCCCAATCATATTCCGTACCCACAGTGTCTCCCAACCTCCTAGATAAAACAGATGAAACTATGAAAACGCAATTAAACCATCCAAATTACTACAATAAACGAAATCCAATCAAATATAACCGAGGGAAAAAAAAAAATTCCATCACATGCCCAAGTTGTTCATTCCCAATCATCTTCAGCCTCGTCGCCCTCAAACCCATCCCCATCACTCCCATCCTCATCACCCCTATCACCAACCTCCTCATTCACCGCAAGGGCACCTACAACTCGACTGCCTAGTAATCCGTTAGTGTGATTCCTCAATTCAGTTCAATCTAGACTTACCAGGCCTCACACGTCTAGTCTCGACAAAAGCAGGTACCGCAGCAGACTCTCCGCTGCGTGGAAGCCCAGAACCCCTCATCGCCCGCCAAGAGTCCGGTATTACACTCCGAGTTATAGGACGGTTCGCGACATCGCTTGCTCTACCGATACGAGAATTCGGTAGATCTTCTGATGCTGTTAAATGCGTTAGCATAGCCCTCAATTCGCTTTAAAATCAACTTACTATATGCCTCATAGCCGCCCGAACTGCTGGTAGTAGGTGCACGTCGTCTCAGTGTTGGGATAACCACCTTGGAAGGTTGACCCTTGGCGGCTGATGTTTTGGCGGCTGAGTTGCTTTTGGCGGGTGGGGTACCCTTGGCAGCTTTCGCTTTCGTTGGACCCTTGGCAGCCGATTTCCCAGCTGTAACACCCGCAGCACCCTTGCCAGCGGCAACACTTCCAGCAGCTATACCCTTCCCAGCAGTAACACCCTTCCCAGCAGTCTTCCCAGCGACTATACACTTCCTAGCCTTCCTATTACGCGGTAGGACGCTGGGGGTCGTGGGAGTTGGCCTACGTTGAACTGGAGGAGTATGTGCATCGACCGCAGGTGTACTCGGCGCGCTCGGAGTATATACCAGACCCATAGGGTCCAGTTCCACCTGGAAATCCATCAAGTGGGGCCCTGCATGAGCCATGATCATGGCATCCAACGTATAATCCATGGAAATATGGACGAATCGTCCAGCGACGTCCATACCATAGATATATTTTATCACCCGTCCTCGAGGAATGAATGGGGCAGCCGCTGTTAGGATTGCCGCCATGCTGTGTAAACCCAAAACTACAGTTGTAGAGATGGTCGTAGAATTGAATATCCAGCCCCCATACAGGGGGTCTGGACCATGCGCTTCCGGAGTGATGATGTGAATCCGCACTGTAATTGGAGGACCGCCCACGGCTGGTGCCCATCCTAGGGGATGTGGCTGATTACACAACACCGATGCTAATGGACCACCAGCAACCCCTGGTGGTGCTCCGGCAAGCGGGACTCTAGGAGGAGCTGCTGATGTAACAGCAGATGGTGTGGGTTGTGCTGGTAAGGTGGTGGATGCTGCGGATCGTGCTGGTGCGGTGGAGGGTCGTACTGGTGCTCCGGTCGGGGTTCTTGGAACGGCTAGCCGGGGTATTTCTGGGGCTCGTGGTGGTACGGGGCTAGGGCTAGGTGGTATGGGGCTCGCAAGAAGTCTTGATGCTCGAGCGGCAGCCCTCAGTCGCTCTGCGCCAGACTCTGTTCTTGCCTTCTCAGAGCCTTGGTGAATGGGCATATATGGGGGTTCTGCCGTTGGACGCCCCATGTCCGGTAGTCGACCAATAGGTTCGATTACTACCCCTGGATGATCTTCCTCATATGCAGCTCGCGCATCCGCTATAGCTTCCCACATCGCTTGCCGCGATTTGCGTGCCTTCTTTGCGACATCTTGCATCAGCTGGTTCAGGGCACTCCTATACTCCTGTTGGTGGTAATAGATCTGCCCCTTGGGAGCCATTGCCGGGTGGGAAGCTCCCCATTCACATAACTCCGCGAATTTGGTTCGTCCTGACTCACCAGGCCCGAATATGCTAAAATCTGACATTGCGCGCTGCATGCACGAGCGCCATACCTGGTACAAGCTCCTAGGAACACCTGGGTCATTGAAACCTAGTTTATCTGCAAATTGACGGGTCCCGTGATCATCTTCCCCGGAGTCCGCTCCACCCCCGTCACTAGTAGTGCCCGCATTACCCAGCTTCCGTTTCTTATAGCCTGGCATTTTCGGGTTCCTGATGATCCTTATTAATATTGTATGTCTATCAGTAATAGTACTCCGAGTGTCCATACCTAAACGACTGTTATCTGCGTAATTATATCCCTATGTATGATATGAATTAGCTATTTTAGAGTCGTCTTCCAGCAAATATTGTATGTGCTCTTACCTTAAGGTCACTGCAAGAGCTCTGAATCGTGTGATGTGAGGGATTCGATGCAGCAGGGTAGTTTGGAGCAGCAGGGTAGTTTGGACAAGGGCAGGACAGATATGTGCTTCTATATATATGATATCCCTTTGAGTTGTGAGACACGTCTTCCCTTGTGCCAGAATTCCCCAAAAAATAAAAACAAAGGAAATTTAGAAGAATTTAAATGGTAGGGTGGTGTGTGCAACGGGATTCGAACATGCTTCACTTCGCATATTCACCCTGCACACATCTAACAGCCTAACCACTAAGCCATAGAACATGACTTTCTTTTATGATAAATCAATAATTTACATATACTATATACAGTCAAAGAGCTATCGGAACTGGATTTTACTGGCTCCTTAATGAATAGCTATATTTTGTACAAGTTTTATGATAGCTCAATCACTCACCCCCATAATACCTTACGTTCTTTGTTTGTCATGCAATGACCCATGTAGTGTAAAATTGTCTTTTTGGCTTCCGGGTATTCGGTTGTAGACATACAGCTGCCAGTGCGAATACATATTGTGAAGAAATACTACGTATCAAATACAAAGGGAAGCCTGCATAGTATCAAGAGAGTAGCGCTTTCTTCATGCACTAGTAGTACCTCCTTTATTGGGTAATATCTTTGTTTGTACTGGGTAGTCTCGTGCTGTACTACTCTGTCTGGCCAGACTATCTTGTGCTCAGAAGTGTATAATCCAGTTGTGGACGGGTTCAGCCGGCCACTACCAACCTGACTAGGCAGGTGGATCCTAGGAGGCTGATCACGGCGGCGCCATACAGCCACCAACCGTGATAAGCAAACCTATTACTGGCCAGTAAGGAGCTGGGTGCGGGAGGACCTAACAAAGACAGGATAGTCTAAGTCCATGACTATCATAAGGTTATGTCCACAATCGTATCGTTTCTTGTATGTTTCTTTATGCACTAGTAGTACTTCCTTTATCGAGTAATATCTTTGTTTGTACTGGGTAGTCTCGTGCTGTACTACTCTGTCTGACCAGACTATCTTGTGCTCAGAAGTTAGTCTGGTTGGCACAACACCCTCCTCGTATAATCCAGTTGTGGACGGGTTCAGCCGGCCACTACCAACCTGACTAGGCAGGTGGATCCTAGAAGGCTGATCACGGCGGCGCCATACAGCCGATAAGCAAACCTATTACTGGCCAGTAAGGAGCTGGGTGCGGGAGGACCTAACAAAGACAGGATAGTCTAAGTCCATGACTATCATGAGGTTATGTCCACAATCGTATCGTTTCTTGTATGTTTCTTTATGCACTAGTAGGACTTCCTTTATCGAGTAATATCTTTGTTTGTACTGGGTAGGCTCGTGCTATACTGCTCTGTCTGGCCAGACTGTCTTGCGCTGAAAAGTGTTTCATCCAGTTGTGGTTAGTGCACGGGTTCAGCCGGTCGCTACCAACCTGACTAGGCAGGTGGATCCTGGGAGGCTGATCACGGGGGTAGCCACCAACCACGACGAAGTACCGGGTGGTCAGGAGCTGGACCTAACTAAGACGGGATAGTCTAAGTCCATGACTATCATAAGGTTATGTCCACAACCACCATTACCGTGAGATTATGGTCACAACCACCATAACCGCTCGTTCGGCCACAACCACCATGACCACTCCTTTTTCTGGTATTCCAACATAGCCATTATGAATACCTCTGAGCCTACATAATTTGATACATGGAGTTACAGAACAGTCAGTGCCCTGTGATAGTCGCGTGATCAGGGAAACTGACATCCACAATGCGTTGTAGGTTTTGTGACTTTGAATTCCAGAAAGGTGGACAGTATGGGAGACATTTGCGAACCAAACATTCAGAGTCCGCTACCGCAGCAAATCGTCATGATCCAGTCGAGGAATACCACGAGCAGCGACTTCCGACAAACAGCTCGGTATCCGTGAGAACGACAGCCTCGCACAAACGAACACGCCCTGTTTCCCCGGCCTCCAAAGATATTCCCATCAAACCCGTAAAGCGACCCCGGGAGACCGCGGTGTTGTTGCGTACCTCCTTGGGTCAGTCTTCGAAGGGTTTGGAATTTACGACTGCGAGTGTGGAAGTAGGGGACGGTATGAGGCTGGAAGTAGGGGACGGTATGAGGCTGGAAGTACAGGATGGTATGAGGCTGGACGTAGGGGACGGTATGAGGCTGGAAAATATCTGCGGAACAACTTACTATGCACAGCACTCTGACTTGTGAAATCTACAATTAGATCCCAATTGTCCTGTCCGGCATCCGCAGAAGTCTCCGCCACTTACACAATGTCTGCCAACAGAGTATGAAGCTGGAAAGGTCATTGCGACAAGACCATTGAACGATCTGAGACGGCTTCAATTCAATCCGATATCGCCCTTCCAGAATGCGTACGAATACAAGCTTGCCAGATTCTTCCATGAGAGTAAGACCTCATTAACAAATATTGATCGTTTTTTTAAGCAAAATCTGCTACCACCTGGTCTTTCCGAGGGTCATGGAGTCCATTTTCAGTCAGGATATACATGGAGAAATAAAATGCGTCAAATGATTGACCAACCTGAGTGGCAGAAAGGAACAGTTGACTTTCACCTCCAAAAGGGCTGTGCATTCTATTATAGGGACCTTGAGGATACGTTACGATATCTACTTCAGCAACGTGCCTATGCTGAATATCTAGTTTTCGCGCCGATTCATGAATTCGATGAGGAAGGTAACCGGGTATATACAGACATGAATACCGGTGATTGGTGGTGGAGAACGCAGGTATAGAACTTTTCCAGGGGATCCAAGAGCAGGTGCTGATGATATTGTAGAAGACGCTGCCGATTGGGTCATCGCTGGTACCTGTGCTTCTCACGTCAGATCAAACTTGCCTCACGAATTTTTCTGGGGACAAGAAATTATGGCCCTTGTTTATGAGTATTGGCAATATTCGCGCAGAAATTCGCAATCAGCCATCAGCACAAGCATGGATCCTGATGGGCCTTTTCCCGGTCGGCCCCAAGCGGAACAACAAAATTCCAGGTTTCTCGATAAAAGAGCAGGAGTATGATGCGCTTAGAGTACAACACCAGATAGTTGCACATATCCTATTGCCCTTGATACGGGTATTCAAAGTATGTATGTGATCGTGGACGGGGTCATGAGGGTCTTGTACTAATAACTTTCATAGGCAGGTGGGACGGACATCCTCTGTGGAGACGGCAAGGTTAGGAAGTGCATACCAATTCTCTCCGCTTGGCTTGCCGACCATATGGAAAATGTCAATATCCATGGTATTAAGACCAATCGCTGCCCCGTGTGTATTGCAAGTCCACAGGAACTTGGAATTCTCCCAAAGAAACCACTCGCCTTGCACAATCACGCAGATTATGAGAGGCTGTATCAAGCCGGAGATCTAGAAAGGTATGTAGCCGATGACGATATGACTACGGTATGGTTAACATCTGGGTAGGTTGCGTGATGCTGGAATAAAGCCTTTCGAAAACGCCCTGTGGATACAGCTGCGAGTTCTAGGTATCCAGCCACCACACATAGTCCGCGGTGATATACTTCACAACATTCTTCTGGGGATGCTAAAGCATATGATGGGCTGGATAGAGCAATTTCTTAGCAAACACCAGCGCTTGGAGGTATTCGATAGGATATGGGAACAGACTCCAGCATATCCAGGGTATCGACCACCTAGAAAGAGATATCGGCAGGTTACGATGTGGAGTGGTACGGAAATGCGAGGAGTTAATCATGTGATTTTAGCTTGCTTTACAGCAGCGCTACATGATCCAATAACAGACGCCCCAAGTCTCTCAGCAGGAGCTAAAGCCGACAGCAAGAGAGCGATCCGTTGTGTACGATATCTGACGGATTTCTGCCTTATGGCACAATATCGGAGTCATACGCCACAGACGATAGGTTATATGGATCAATACCTCCGGAAATTCCATGATAACCTAAATGTCTTCAGTGAGTTTCGGGCTACAAAAAAGGATCATCGAGATGCAAAGGAGGCTTCAAGGGAGCTGGCAGTTGATCAACTTGAGGCCCGTCAAGCTAAACTAGATGAATATTTCGAACTTAGTGCCACAAAACGAAAGAAAATAGCTACTGAAGAACGACAGGAGAGACAACAGGTGGTTCAAGACATTCTGTCACAGGCTGATTTTAATTTTCCGAAGATGCATCTGCTATCCCACTATGGTATGCAAATCAGAGATTTCGGAAGTCTCCCTCAGTACTCCACGGAGATTACAGAAGTTCTACATAAGCCATTGAAAGATGCTTATCGAAGGTCTAATCGTGTGAATGCCGCCGAGCAAATACTGGATGTCATTACAGTTGAACATGCATTGCGAATGAGGGAATTGAACATGGAGGTATGGAGTCGTGGGTATGACTTTGGTCGCGAAATTCTTGGTGTCATCAGGAAGCGGGGTGCTGAGGACTTTGAGAAGGCAGTGGTAGATGCGGAGAAACTGCAAAGTCCAATATTAGGAGGTAAACAAGCTTCAGATAGTCCGGAAGGGACTCCTATGCAGACACTTGCAACGAGGCTGGTTCTTGCACAGCTTCCAGAGTGCTTTTACCAATACTTGAGGTTGAACATGGGTGGCAGAGAGGCAGCTATAAATGTGGAAGAGGTCGCACGTTTCCCGACGCACTATTATACGCAGCTATCTATCGGGGTACAAGAATTCCAGGGCGAAGGTAGGAAGACGCATAATGTCCGGTGGACAGCAGGGCAGGTATTTCGCAACCAAGGTCAGTCTAGGGAGGATTGGGTATGGGTGCGACGGAGGGCACGTTCAGAGTCTCCAAGAGGTAATTTGGATGGAAAGATTGTCGGCAAACTAGAAGGGCTTTTCAGCGTGCGGGATAATATGAACAGGCTCCATGAAGTAGCGCTGGTATCGTTACTTCGAGTGCGAGGTTCCAGTACACCAGGTGGGGATGAGGGAATGGTTCGCATGGAGCGGCGGGGGGATGGGAAGGGTATGAATATAGTAAGAATTACGGATATTGAAGGAATGGCGCATTTGATCGGGTTAAGGGAAGAAAATATGTGGTTGGTAAATAATAGGATTGATTTGAATACGTGGAATGAGTTATATGGGGAATGAGGTGATATCGGTGTCTAGATCAAGAATTGGAATTGTATAATAATAATATAATGAGTCAAATAGCTAGCTAAAAGTGAGGGCGGTAAAGGTCTACTGGCGGCTATTTCTTATGTCGGAGGTATACGGTATTATAGTAAACTAAGACAGAGTTGTTAGAGGACGTATGAAGACCAACATGGAGTTATAAAGGTGAAATAGAAGATGCTAGTACTTGTAGTGATAGAGAAAGGAAAAGAGAAAGATATAGAAAGGCATCTGGATGGTAAGGGGCAGGAAAAGTATGCATATGATGTATAGGATAAAATAGGTCGGCAGAGAATCTGAAAAGGGGTGTCCGGACGCTGGGGATAGGAGTAGTACGTGTATGATACCTGGGAGGTAATAGGTCAGAAAGGTATCTACAGGACGCCATAAAAGTCAATAATGACGTGTGGAAAAGCATGGGCGTCCAGGCGCCTCTGCAGGGCGTTGTAACGTCATAAATTTCTTGCTGATGCACCTCTGTAGCACAACAATCATCTTCCCATGTGCCAAAAGTTCACGAGCCTGAAAATGTCAATGGTACTCGATCAAAGTTCACACGGTTTATAACTAAACTGTCCCTGGTTTTCTCCTCCAACCTACTCCGATACTCCAATAATGTTGCTAAGATCGCTTATGCAGCCTCCTACTTGACAGGCTCCGCTGCTGATTGGTTTGAGCCTCACCTCAATAAAACTGATAGAATTATTAGTTTTGATACTTACGAAGACTTCGCCATAGCATTGAAAAATGCATATGATGACCCCGATGCTCGTGCTACCACTGAGCGCAAGCTCCATAACCTCTACCAAGGGGACAAAGACTGTTCCACCTACCATGTCGAATTCGCGACATATGCAACTATCCTGAACTACGATGACCATACTAAGATTTCGTTCTTTACCAATAGTACCAATACCGGTCTCAGGACTGCTCTCTCCTACCAGGCCTTTTCCCCCAAAACATTCAATGATTTTGTCCAGCTGTATATCAAGTTAGACAACCAGGCCAAAATGCTCCGCTCCAACCTACCCAGAGCCTTAGGTTCTACTCAACAAACTCAAGCTTCTACCCCCCGCCCTAATCCTCCTACAACTGCAACCGAAACTGCTTCTAGTCCAATGGACCTTTCCACCATATCCCGCAAGTATGGTCCTCTCACTGCTGAGGTTCGCAAATACCGACAGGACAATAAACTCTGCATGTACTATAGAGGTCCTGGACACTGGGCTACCGACTGCCCCATCTCGGCCAAATCCAAAAAACTAGCCACAGCTAGTACTGCTCCTCCTGGCCCACCTCTCAATACTCTTACTCCCACTCCCAGCCCTTAAACTCTTTTCGAAGTGCTAAAAAACTAGTGCCCTCTTCGACCAATAATGGCCGATTGAAGAGCGCTAGGATACATCCTAGTGCCATCTTCCCTGACCCCATTTCCTTTGTCAGCTCCAACCTATTTTCTGTTTTGGAGAAAGTTCATTTGGTAGGTACTGGTCATGTTTTGCTTGTTGTTTTTTGAAAGTCTCGTCAATGGCTAGCCCGTCGACGTCGCCATATGCGTTCCCTCTAGATCTCTGTTGCCGCCATCTTTTCTTCTTCTTCTTCTTCTTCTTCTTCATCTTCTACCTCCTCCACTCATGATTTAGGATCCGAGGATCCACTTATCTTGCCTTGTTTAGTTAATAAAAACCATTCTGCTACTTATATGGTAGACTCGGGAGCAAGCTCCTAGTTTATCGATCTTGACTTTGCCTTGAACATAAACTTGCCTTTAGATATGAAGCCAAAACCTGAGGATCTCATACTTGCTGATGGTAAACGCTCCCTGGTAGGGCAAATCACCCACACCTGCACCCTAAAACTCATGATCGACCAGCACCTAGAGGTCCTAACCTTCCACATCACGAAACTAGCTGGTTGGAACCTGATTGTTGGGAAACCATGGATCCGACATCACAATCCTTTAATCGACTGGACTTGCAATACCATCACCTTCGCCTCAGGGTATTGCCACGCTCATTGCCTACCTACTCGAACATCGATCTACCTAGAACCCCCCAGAAATATCCTGAACCCTCTCCGAATCTCAGTCATCTCCCGAGCTGCCTTCCGAGTGGCTATTAAAGACCCCGAGGCCCACCTCTGTATTGCCGCAATCTATACTTCTCCTGATGACGAAGATACAGAGTCTTCTGATAAGCTAGTACCCCTTGAGTACCATGATTACCTGGCCCTATTCTCTAAGAAAGAAGCCCGAACCTTGCCCCCGTACCATTACGTCGACCATGCAATTCCACTTCAAGAAGGAGCTAAACCTCCTTTTGGCCGTATATATTCTATGTCCGATACTGTACTTAAAGAAGTTACAAAATGGATTGATGAAAATCTCTCCAAATCCTTCATTCGAGCTAGCTCCTCTTCAGCTGCCTCCCCAATCCTCTTTGTTAAGAAAAAAGATAAATCCCTCCACCTCTGTGTTGATTACTATACACTCAACAATATCACGATCAAAGACTGGCACCTCCTGCCATGAATAGAGGAGACTCTCAACTAGATTCGTGGATATAAGTACTTTACCCGCCTTGATCTCTGTGCCTGCTTCAACTAGATCCAAATCAAGGAAGGCGACGAATGGAAGACCACTTTCTATACCCACTATAGGCTCTTTAAGTTCCTGGTCATACCTTTTGGACTTACTAAAGCCCCCGCCACTGCCCAGCAGTTCATGAACGATACCCTCCGAGAATATCTCGACATGTTCTATGTTTGCTATATCGACGATATCCTGATTTACTCGAAGAACCTAAAGGAACACAAGGAATAGGTTAGAAGGGTTCTTCAGAAGCTCAAGGAAGCAGGATTATTTATCAAACCCGAGAAATACAAGTTCTCTGTTAATAAGACTATATTCCTTGGCTTCATCATCTCTGAGCAAGGGCTTGAAATGGACTCTGAAAAAGTCAACGCCATACTTAACTGGGAAACCCCAAAATCAGTCAAAGATATCCAGTGTTTCCTGGGATTCGCCAACTTCTACCGGCGCTTTATCAATAAGTATTTGTAACTCTGCCAGCCCCTATTTAACCTGCTTCGGAAGGACGTCCCTTTCACTTAGAATTCCACCTATGAAGAGGTGTTCAAACTCTTTAAAGAGGCTTTTACCTCTGCCCCAGTTCTCCGACATTTTGACTCCAACCTTGAAACTCTCATGGAAACTGACGCTTCAGACTATGTCACTTCCGGGATACTCTCCCAGAAGCACCTAGAAAATGAAAAACTCATACTCCACCCTATTGCCTTTATTTCCAAGAAAATGACCCTAGCCAAATGTAATTATGGGATTGGGGATAAGGAACTCCTCGTTATTATTTTAGCTCTCAAGAAATGGCATATCTACCTGCATCAGCTTCCCCAACCCTTCATGATCCTGACCGACTACTACAACCTCCAGACGTTCACATCCAAGGCCCTCCTTTCACACTGTCAAGCACGCTGGGCCTAAGAACTAGCCCAATATGACTTCAAGATCGTCTTCCGCCCCGGCAGCCAAAATGCTAAGGCGGATGTACTAACCAGATGATCTGGTAATCTCTCTGAAGAGGGGAATGAACGTGCCCGCCCAATATAAGCCTTGATACCCCCCGAGAAATTCTCCCTCTCTGCTGCCTCTATTGCTAACAATGAGGACATCGTTACTGCACTCGTAACCGACAAACTCGCCCTCAAGATCATTCATGCACTCCAAACTAATATCAAGAAACACCCCACAGTCCCCCTATCAGAGTGTAAAATCTCTAACGGACTACTTCTTGTGAATGGCCTCGTCTATATTCTACTTAACCCTGAAATTCACCTCCGAATCCTCCGCAACTGCCATGACCACCCTGCCGCTGGATATCCAGGCCAGGCCACTACCTATGAACTTGTATCACGAGATTACTGGTGGCCAAAAATGCACCAGACAATCGCTCAATATATCCGTAACTATGATACCTGTGCTCGAATCAAACCTGCTCGGCATGCTCCTTACGGCCTCCTTAAGCCCCTACAAGTCCCATTTCAGAAATAGTCTTCTATTTCCCTCGACCTTGTCACAGGGACTCCCTAGTGCCAATAGATTTGATGCATTATTAGTCGTGGTCTACAGATTATCGAAGATGGCACACTATATCCTAACCACTACTGACGTTAACTCCCGACAAATCGCCAAGGCTCTTCTTTGACAATATCTTCCTGCTTGCATAGGATCCCAGACTTCCATCGTATCCGACTGGAGTACCCAGTTTGTCTCGGAATTTATCCGATCCTTGACCTCGCTTATTGGTATTCAGCAGAAGGTTTCCTCTGCCTTCCACCCTCAGACTGACTGGTCAGACCGAAAGAATCAACGCAATTGTAGAGCAGTACTTAGGTGCTTACTGCAACTACCAGCAAGACAATTGGTCCAAGCTCCTCACTATAGCTGAATTCTCGTATAACAACACCCTGTCCGCGACTCTCGGTATTACCCCGTTCCAGGCCATGTATGGTGAAAATCCTCGCTACCAGATTAACCAGAACCCTGCAACAAAACTCCCAGCACCCTCAGTAATCAAGGAATATGCAGACCGTCTTGCAGAGCTCGATGCTCATCTTAGATCTGAAATGATCTGGACCCAGGCAACTTACTCGGAACAAGCTAATAAGTCCCGAATCCCCCCGCCTAAGTTGGATATCGGTGACGAAGTATGGCTCCTCCGCCGACATATTAAGACAACTCGCCCCTCGACTAAGCTGGATTTCAAGAAACTCGGCAAGTTCAGAATCATCCAGAAGATCTCGTCTCATGCTTATAAGCTTGATCTTCCTGCCTCGATGAAAATCCACCCTGTTTTTCATGTCTTGCTCCTTGAACCTGCCTCTACAGACCCCCTGCCTGGCCAAATTCAGCCACCCCCACCCCCTGTTATCATCGAAGACGAACCCGAGTGGGAAGTTGACGAAATCGTTGACTCGCGCTTCCGAGGTCGAACCCTTGAATATCTCGCCCGTTGGGTAGGTTTCGACGAACTTACTTGGGAACCCGCTGCCTTGTTCTTGAACGCCCCAAGCGCTGTAAAAAAGTTCCACGCTTCGTATCCGCTCAAGCCCCGACCACGCACTCTGCCCAAATGAGTGGATCGCCATATGACCTCGTCGTTATCCCAGATGACGAGGACGAATTCGAACTCGCTCTGGACTATGAACCCACCTTGGATTCGCAGGAGCTTATCCTCAGAGAGGGAGCTACTGTTACGGATCATCCTCTCGCCTTGTCCTTCGACCCCCCCGGCCCCGGTGCTATACTGGCAACCCACGCACTCGCCAGCATATGTTCGCGTGCGGCTCTTGATCTTGACCTAGCACGACCTCGCCGTGCTAATCCTAGTCTTCCGGCTAATACCCCTGACCCTGAACCCTGGCCTGCTAGATTACCGACCGCATCCCGGAGATCTTAGCCAGGTACTCGCCCACTAGAACCCGTCCGAAGGTTCTACCATATCAGAACCTCGTCTTCGCATTTGTCACTTGTCGTCATTGTCTCCTGGAACGTTCTCGTATCCTTTTGCTTGACATTCCATGGGATGCTGGCTTCTTCCGCTTGCTTCTTCCGTTTGCTTCCTTATGTCACCGTTTGCTTCCTTATGTCTCCGTATGCTTTCTCTTGCCTTCTCTCTGGCTCTTCTGTATCGCTAGATCTCTATATATATAGAGGCCTTCCTGCCCCTCTCATTCTCTTCTCTCCTCACGCAACAACTTGTCCACTCTCCTGTACTTAGTTGTTACAATAAGAACACCCCCTTCTCGAGCGTAGCTCAGACTCCCTTATCCTCGTCCATGCCCCCTTCCCCAACACACGCGTAAGCATACTTACGCGTGTGTTACGACCGTTCATAACATTCACCAATACTCCCTCCTGTTGATCTCGAAGAATCGGAGTACCAAATAGAGAAGATTAGGACTAGTGAGCTTTAGAAGGGAAGAGTTATGTACTTGATTTCCTAAAAGAGTTACGGTCCTGATGATGACAGATGGAAACCATATAAGAATTTGAAGGATGGAGGCTCTGAAATCGTTTGGAAATTCTATCTAGATAATCTTCGTAAGCCACGAGACCCTGATGTTATCTTGTGAGGATTTTTCATTTTTTCCTACTTAGGCTTTAGGTTTTTAGAATTATCTTTCACACATTTTTTGTTTTCTACTTGTATTTCTTATACTATTTTCTGTCCCAGAGGTACAATAAGACGTACGCAGCTGTGTTTCAGCTGTCGTATATAAGGACTGGTCCTCAAGCCCCATTTATAGTCATTAGTAGTAATATTAATTCTATTTGCATGATCAATTAGGTTCTTACAGACAAAAACCTTAAGGGTAGAGGTACTGTTACAGGGTGACATCTAGCCCTACTATAGGTACTTGAGCTCCTATAGAACGACCCTGGATATCCATATGGACTCTAGGTATACTTATAGTAGTGTGGTATAAGCTTTTCTAATACTTATCTATAAAAGATAAGTATATGAAACGGATATAAACTCTAGCGTAGTATATAACTATCATAAATAGTTAAGACCCTTATAGCACGCCCATAGACCCTTGAGGGAGCTACGGTTTAAGTTTCATAAGTATCCGATCAATTGTTCAATAGTTACACATAGTTCAATACACTGACTATATGTACATATACTAGCTGTTACCCTGAAGTCTTAGCATTACTTTAAACTGAAGTTAGTACTCTGAACTTTAGGTAAATAACTCGTCAAAAAAATAAATAAAATAATGAATTTACGAGGGCGTACTTTAGACCAAAGTGCATCCAGTAATATTATTAGGGAGTACGCCCTCAACCAAGGCCAAAGTAGTGTGCGCCACGGGGCGAGTCGATCCGAGTTTCTTGCTCTAATAACTCACTCGGTTATCGCCTCGCCTCGGTCTTTCCTAGTAGGAACTCGCCTCGCACCGACTCAGCGATTAATTGGTGATCTACAGATTACTCGCCAAGCCTCTATACCAACCTCTTTTATACTCGGGCATTTGCTAAGCCTGGCCATTTCTCGTTCTTGCCCCCATTCGTCCATGATATCTCTCTTCTTATCTCCTCTATCATCCACCTGTTCTTGCTATGTAATTAACTGCTTGTCACGGATTGCACCTTTTGTCATGGCTTGCACCCCTTGTCACGGATTGCACCTCTTGTCACGGATTGCACCTCTTGTCACGGATTATACCTCTTGTCACGGATTGCACATCTTGTCATGGATTGCACCTCTTGTCACGGATTGTACCTGTTATACCCTTGTGGGGGGAATGCTATTTTCATATGAGTTTTGATTAGTTAGTTTACCACTTTGAGTATATTTATTTGTTTTAGTCTACAGTTTATATATAGTTATATTTACATGCGACTCGTTCATTGTTGGGATCTGTGAGAGTCGTGCCAGTATTGGCACGACTGTCACATACAATCGGCTCTTCGTGATATGCAGTGATCTTTACACTATGGACGGACCCATCAGAGTCATGACTATCTGGGTCATATGATTCCTACATACTGCTTAGTTGCAGTTATCAGCAGGAAAGTTCTAGCAGGTACGAGAGTCAGTCCAAGTGTTCGCAGACTGTCGTACGTGTAAGTAGTAAAACGGATTTGGGACCCGCGAGAGTCGTGCTAGTCTCGGCATGACTGTCACTTTAGGCAGAAGGTCTCAGTGGTATTCTTTTGTTAGGGGGACTGACGGTTTTTGGTTTTTTTGCGAAAAACGTGGCCTCTTGAAGTACTATTCCGTAGGTATTCACCATACATACGGTTAGAAATTACAGTTCCTACTACGGCTTTTGTCTTCTTCACCATCTTCTGCTCTTTACGTTTTATTCCACTGATTCTATCAATTCACGTTCATATCAGTTTCTTCTACTAGTTTATAGTTTTCTCCACATCTCTATTCTTATCACGGATCGCTATAGTTGTCACGGAATCGCTATAGTTGTCACGGATCGCTATATTTTCACGGTTCTCTATCGTTCTCATAGATTGCTTCTACTGTCATAGGTTTCCCGAACCATTCTTTCCACATTTATCTTCTCATGTACTCTATGCTTCCCACCCATCTCACTTTCCGTTCGTTCTGCCCTACATGCTTTGCCGTCGCATACACCTCATATCCAACGCCCTACCTCCTCGCCTCTCCTTAGAATCTCTTCCCCACCAACAAAAATAACCTTCACCTAGGGTTACCCATCTCCAAACCCTCCATCCGCATTACGCTAACAATAATTCACATATAACTGCTCCCCACATGCCTCAAGAATCTTATTGCAACCTAACATGCGCCCATAGTTACATACTATAAATTACTCCTATTCTCCCCAAACTAAATTCACAGCCCGTAAATAATAAATAACAACAAAAACATAAAACTACATTACAAAGGTATAAACTTCGAGACCGAATACTAGTAATGAGTAAAAAAATAACAATGACGCCCAAGATAATAAACATATGAAGGAGAATCCATACACCGTGCCAACCAATACATGAAGAAAATACACGTACACAAAGGAATCCATGCACACAAAGGAACCTTACGCACACAAAGGAACCTACGCACACAAAGGAGCCCATGCACACAAAGGAACCCACATACACAAAGGGAAGCTAACGGGACAAAGCAAAACTTACCTACAAAGAAAAAAAAACCCTCGCACAAATGAAAACGAATGAACAAAGGATACTGACTCATAAACCAGATTAACCATATGTGAGCCTTACCAAGTATACAGGCTCACACTTTGTAATTCTTACGCTGAGTGGGCCGTAGCTTCTTCTGGAGCTTTGTTGCAATTGAAGGTGTCAGGTTGACAGATGGAAATGCACGGCGCTTAGTCCCGCGATGTGGAGTGGAGGGTGTTGGTGTTCCTAGTTCCTCCTGCAATAGGCTGCGTTGGAACGAGTTGCCTATTCCTCCCGTTGAGTGCATACTGAAACTATTGAATGGGCTAGAAACCTGAGAGGTTGTGTCTTCTGCATCAAGATCATCTCTCTCAAATTCTTCACCTGTCTCCGTACTACTCTCGTACTCTGAATCTGTATTACCACGTCTTGATAGTTCATCCAGAGTGACTGGTACCATGTGGCGGAGGAATTCTGTATCATATCTGAGAGCCTGTCTCTTCTGGCTCATATCAACTTCATCAAGATTAGCTAAGCCTTCTTCCACATGTGCAGGAGTGTCCTCTTGGTCTGGTTCTGTATATTTTGTATGAATCAAGTCCCAAGATTTCGTCAACATTAGCGCTGTAATCATCTGATGACTCATACGATTCCGGCGGTAAGGTAAAATATCTCGAGCGCCACTGAATATACGCTCGATAACTATAGAGGTCAGTGGAATACTTAATATATCCCTTGCCATTCGTGCTAACGTGGGGTATTCAGTTGCATGAACCTTCCACCAGGCTAGGGGGCACTGTCCATCTAGTATGGCTAGACCACTGGTTAAGTATCTCTTGACCTCTGGAATATACTCTGATTGGGTCATTGTCCGCTCTTGTAGTCGACGCAAGATGTAAGATTGCTCTGAATCATCGAGGCGACTCTTTTGAGCCTGGGGCTCCGGCGCGTACCTGGTATAATTAAAATCAAAATAGTCCTCAAACTGTACTCTAAGCACCCAATAAAGTCAGAATCTCATTTTTCACCATGTTACGGATACTTCTGTTGTCACGGAATCTACTCCATTCAAATTCATACTTACTGGTAATATTCTGAGTATGGTATGTAGTTGGCAGGCTCCTGGTTCATAGTGGGATCCTGTACGGTGACATTTCCCCAATCTCCGTACAAGGATAACTTCTTAGATGGATCCAGGATAGTGGCTAAATTGTAGATGAGCGATGGTTTTTCCGTCCTCGAATAATACTTCTGCAATATCACCTGACACCCTTTCGTCGCGGACAGAAATCCCGCTGTCCATGTCGCGCTGGCTGGAAGTTTGCGTATACGTTTGCGTTGTTTCTCGATGTGGTCGAAAATGTCATTATAAATGAAAAACGCATTGTGTATAGTCGCATGCTGGCCTGTGGAAATAGCATGTGTATAATCAGAGAGCGGTTTCAGAAAAATTGTAGCCTCCTGAACTTGGGCCCATTCCTCTTAACTCAACTACAACTGGCCATACTTTCCTTCCGTTGTAGCCAGACCGATCCATTGTTCAATATATGACTGTAGCCGCAATGCCCGAGTAAGTATGTCAAAAGTCGAGTTCCAGCGAGTCCTGACGTCCTATATAAGCCCCATCGGTACTTGAGTATCACATTGGAGTTCCTTGAATTGTGCCAACCGTTGAGGACTGGCCACTATAGCTTTACAGAGCTCCCGAACCTGGAAAAATGTTAGCCGATAAGCATGGGGCAAAGAATTCTGTGACTAAGTGCAATTCCGTGACATTGTACAATTCCGTGACATTGTACAATTTCGTGACATTGTACAATTCCGTGATATTGTACAATTCCGTGATATTGTGGAATTCAGCGACATATAGGGGTGGCACCTCTAGGAAGCGTAACATGAACAATACACTTTCCATACCACAGGAGTATTGCGGAGCAGAGATCAACTAACCTTGCATACCGATCGCGCAAATGTACCTGATGCATACTTTTGCAGTGCGTTGATTGAAGTCTTGACTTGAGGAGCGGATGAGATAGTGTCATCATTATCAGGGCCTGACTTGAGTTCCTTTATAAACTGGTTGCTGACCAAGGCGATAACATGTGCGAGGCAGGGTAGCCTATATTGCTCCGCATCCCACTTTGGACAGAATACATTCACCTATAAATGCTTAGCTAGTGCAGTGTTGACACTAGCATTGTTTGAGACAATAGCTAAGACTCGGCTGGTGATCCCCAAGTCCCGGATTATTTGGCTTAGCTTATTGGCCAGTTGTACTGCATTATGAGATTCCCCTCCGAGGAATTGAAATCCAATTGTATGTTGACGTAGTTGCCATTCCTTGTCTATATAGTAAAGCGTTGTACCCATGAATGCTAATTTATTTGGTGAGGTCCAACAGTCTATAGCGAGGTGGAGCAATGTATCGTCTGGAAGGCTTTTTTTGAGCTTCGCTTGAATTTCCGCTGCATAATGATGTATATTCCGCCGAAGTGTGGTAGCACTGGAGATATTAATTCGAGGCCTGAGCAGGTTTAGGAGGCGGTGGAACTGTGGATGCTCGATAGTTCAGAAAGGTAAGTTGGAAGCAATGACCGTTTTCATCAGTTCATGTTGAAATACATCATCACTAAATTGAGGAACTTGTATAGCAGTAGTTGCAACGCTAGTTCCAGCCTATGTATAATATCAGTCTATGTATTCTTCATTGGCACGGATTATAAATTACCTTCACAAACATGTTGGCAATATCCTTCTTCTTTCGCCCAGTGGCGGCGCGGCATCTCTCAGAGCTCAAGTGTGATTTCATATATGTCGTGCCTAGGTTGAATGCACTCGGGTGTTGCAAAGCACTATTGCAACCCAAGCAATATATGAAAGGTTCTCCACTGCTGACTTTTGCGCCTTGACCGAATTGAGCCCAGTGCATTGCTATTCGCAGTTTTGAATCCCATCTGGGTAGACTAATATTGCTTCACTCCAGCGTATCCTTGGCAAGATTGTCACGGAGTTTGTTAGCCTAATCCGTAGTCTCCCACCATTCCGTGAAACAGGCAGATTTCTCTGCCTCCCACTTGAACGCAGTACCTCCTAGGATCCTAGTGAGTGACGAATCTACTAGAAATGAACTCGAGACCAGCACGTTAGAAGAGACAGACATATTGGTAAAAGGGGTTGGCGGTTGGCGGTTGATGGTTTTCGGCTGTTGTACTTAGTCTACTTGTTAAGCAATACACTTGGTCTACTTGTCAAGCAATACAGTAGGGAAGCGAACATATTTATTACAACCCTCTAGAGCAGAGGAGACGATATCGTGGAAAACCACTTCTGTCACGGAAATCTGCTTCTGTCACGGAAAACTAAGAGGCTTCGTAGAGGTGCATATCCAATGCCATAGGTCGTGCAGTACTTCTCCGAGTGAAAAACCCAACTGAAGTAGGTATACAAGAAAGGATAGGTAGAGCAGGAAAGAAATGTCAGGCCGACACATGCGTATCTACTGCACACCAAACCCAATCCCAATCCAAACTCGCAATTCTCTATAGAGGCCAATGCATACTCCAATGATTATATTCTGAGGCGTCTACGCTTTCCAAGCTGGAAGACGACCCCCGGAGCTCACTTGGGAAATAAAGCTTTCAGTATTGGCTGAGTAGGATAAGCCTGAGGAACTACTACCGTAGTAATTGGCAATTAACGCCCCAACTATTCTACATATATCTTAAGTACATATGCAACGCCATTTATGTGTAGTTAGCTACAAAGAAAAGATAGTGCCATAGCGTCAGAAGTTCTAGCTAGATTATTATCTTGTCCTTAAAAATCAAGCGTCCATCTGTACAACTCTAAATATAGGGCGGCGTTAATTGCCAATTACTATAGTATACTCCGAATCCACCGCACAGTCTTTATATTGTCCGCAATCATTTCCATTTCCACATCCGTGTCACTGTCTAGTATACTGTCACTCTCACTAGGTATTCCATTGTAGTAAGGTGTATCTCCAAGTCCAGTCGGGCATTGCATAGAAGTTGATTATCTCTGGAGGTCTACATGGAGTTAGCCTAACATTGTAACTAGATACAAGATCAAGAACATGCCTCCGGGAAGGTAGAAGCGAGATGCGTTGATGCTACCCTGAGAGTCAATCTGGCTGGGGTGGAATCGTTCCATAACTAACAGCGTAGCCTCAAATCTTACCACTTCACTGCTTCTCAGGCTAAGGAAGTATTATAGTCTATTCCTCTGTTCCTACAACTCTCTGAACTATTCAAACGACTCGTTATTATCAGGATTCCTATAGTTCTCTATTATATTGGTAGGCTAATATGAGATAGCAATATCCACATGCTATATATATATATATATATATATTTTTTTTTGGTTCTAAAAAGCCTCATTGCTCATATTCGTATATATACATAATTGAAGTTTTTTTTTAAAAAAAATGTTTATTACTCCTATGCGGTCCCATTAGGAGGACCATGAGACATAAGCAAAGTTACAGTTGCCTATTCTAGAAATAATCCTGATATGGCAATATCCAGTTCATATACCTACTTTATTTGACTCTAGATCCGCCTATATGAATACATTCGGTAATGCTAGACCAAGGTGGACGTGTTGAAATATACTGGCTTTGCAAGTGCAAAACTACACTAGCGCTAACCAGTCTGTAACAAGACAATCAGTCCGTGACGAAGTCAACTAGTCCGTAACAACACAATCAGTCCGTGCCAAGTCTAGTCCTATAACAAGATAATCAGTCTATGACAAGTCAACTAGTCCTGTGACAATACAATCAGTCCGTGACAAGGCAACTAGTCCATGACAAGATATTCAGTCCATGAAAAATCAATAACTCCGTGACAAGACAATCAGTCCGTGACAAGTTAACTAGTCCGTGACAACACAATCAGTCTGTGACAAGGCAACTAGTCTATGACAAGATATTTAGTCCATGAAAATCAATAACTCCATGACAAGATAATCAGTCCTATGACAAGTCAACTAGTCCATGACAACACAATCAGTCCATGACAAGGCAACTAGTCCATGACAAGATAATCAGTCCAGTGAAAATCAACAAGTCCGTGACAAGACAATCAGTCCGTGACAAGTCAACCAAGATTCTGACCCTGAGACTGGACTGTTAACAGCCGGATAGTTCCTGTAGTATATCAAACTCCCAATCGTATAGATAAGGTTGATGCAAGCTACTACCAAATATAATGACCTAGCCTCATTGACCCCTCGGGTATTGGCTTTTTTCTTCGCTGTGAGTTGTACATACTTATCTCAGGCTCCACATGTTTTTGAGACTAGTTTGCTTTAGCAATAGAGACTTCAAGAGGCTGGAGGGTTGCAGGCTACCGTAGTAATTGGCAATTAACTGCTGCCCTCCTCACATAACGCCCCCCCCATATTTAGAGGCTATATGCCCTAACTATTCTACATATATCTTAAGTACATATGCAATGCCATCTATATGTAGTTAGGTACAAAGGAAAGACAGAGCCATAGCGTCAGAAGTTCTAGCTAGATTATTATCTTGTCCTGGAAAAATCAAGCTTCCATCTATGTACTAAGACACCTAGCGCACCAAAGAACTCTAAATATAGGGGGGGCGTTAATTGCCAATTACTACGGTAGAGCCAGATGGCGATCAGAGCACTGCTAGATAAAAGCCGTATGTCCACACTGCTATCACTTCAACTACAATAACAGCAATTGACTCCTCATCCTCACTATCTCGCACACGGAAATACACCTATGCATACCTATTCACGCAGACAAATGCGAGAGCATAGTATTGCCCTCAAGGTATGAACTCTTCTCATACTTAGTTGCTTGCCTAATATCAGGTTGGCAGTTATCCCGCTTAATCTTGGTATGTGCGATTCTAGGCTTATGACTTGCCCCATTTTGAGCTATCGTACGGGACAGATTCTGATCGTATTTTCATGGCTCCCTTGGAACCGAGCTTTTGGAAGCTACAGGCAGCTGCACGTGCCAAAAGCACACTGAGGCTTGTAGTGGTGGAAAATAGCAAAGGCTCTAGTGGACAGAAAAAAGGCTGCTATTGCGGTGTAGGTGTAGCTCATCACCTAAAATCTACCCTGGCCTTGTTATAAGCTTGCAGCTAATTTGATCAGTGATTTTAGGACTCGATATCCTACGGCGCTACCAGTATAGCAGGCCAATAGAAGTGCCTGCAACCCCTAGCGAGGCATCGACAGTAATAGAAAAAATTGATAATGTAGAGGATTTTGAGGAAGCTCATAGCGATCAGGCAGATATAGATGAGAACGAGGAGAATGAGAAGCCCCCTTCTATTCGAGATTGCACCCCATTTAATACTCCAGTTCAATCCCCTATACACGCAATTGGAACTCTCCCAATTTATTCAACCTGCCTCTCCCATTCAAGAACCTCCCATAATCGGTGTCCCTGCCCCCTTCTGGTTGCCCAGTGTTTCCCCGTTCCCTATTGCGGGTAATAAGTCAGCATTTGCCTACGGACGCTAAACTGCGGATCCGTAAACGAAAGGCTCGCGAATATAGACGGCAGGAAGGACGGAAGTGCAGCGCCGAATGGGGAGTCTAAATATGCCGGCGCACTGGAGGGGCTTATTATCGGGCCTGGGTCTTTACGTATGCATATTGGCCGTATTGGCCCTATTACCTATGAATTTTGCGCGAAATAATAAATCTCCTTCATGATGCCTGCATATTATTTGCAATGTAATTTAATTATGCTAGTATTTACACATACTCGCTTAGTCACAATTCCGTTTTCGGTTCGTGACATCTAAGTTTGCTAGCATACAAAGAATGAAGGAATGCCTTTGTTCACTTTAACTCGCCCTAACTCGTTCACCATCTATGAATCTTATCTATTTCTCACAACAAACATTTCCACCCATATAACTTGTGCTCGCGATAATCCAGGGGTATGTGCTTTAAGTTATATAACCGGAGACCTTTGCAAGTCGCGATACTGACAGAGACATTACAGAGAT
This sequence comes from Tirmania nivea, assembly GCA_015179035.1. Taxonomy (NCBI): domain Eukaryota; kingdom Fungi; phylum Ascomycota; class Pezizomycetes; order Pezizales; family Pezizaceae; genus Tirmania; species Tirmania nivea. The sequence goes on from WHUY01000095.1 coordinate 71,102, forward strand.
TTTAACCTATATAACTTCAGCTCAGAATATTCAAAGGGTGTAGCTTGCAGGTTGTGTTACGGGAGTAGTCACACAGGTCGTTTTGGCGAGCCTGAAGTGGAAAGATAGAGTATATTCTCTGAACTGTAGAAGTGTAGCATAATACCCACTATTGCCTACCGCAAGCGCCGGCTAAAAGGCCTCATTTGAGAAGGTATGTGCTCCAAGGTCGTGTATGATCCAAAGTCGTGCTCCAGGGGTTGTGTCACGGATGGTGTCATGGATATGTCATGCCAGTGTCCACAGATCTGACCTGAAAGTGTATAGCTTAAGCGAGTACCAATAGTACCAAATAAAGGGATCACAATGGCAGACCGCATACAGAAAAACAAGACGCCATCTAAGAGGAACACAACATCTAAAAAATCAGTGCAAGACAAACGCAAACGGAGAATGACCTCCGTCACGACTCCAGGCACGCCTGCCCCAGTAACGCCTGCCCCAGCTACGCTTGCCCCAATAAAGCCATATGAGAAGTATGCGGAATTTCCTTGGGGCGCGAAAGAATTCGACCCAGACACAGAGTTTAGTGGGGGTTGGAAAGTTTGGGGAATATCAACGAATCCGCACACTAGAAAAATCCGGGAAAGTTAGAAAAGATTACTGGGACGTCTTTTAGCGTTCGAACGAGCCAAGGACTGGAAGCGCCAAAAAATTAACAGGGCTCTAAAAGCAGGCGTGGCGGAGAGTGAGCATGCGGCGGTTACCGGTGCACTAATTGGGACGAAGAGGAATCAGCTCAGTGATATGCAATACGGCAAGTTCGAACGACTTGTTCAAAGGACCTGGGAGGTGATGTTAGTTCGGAAGAAGGCGTATATTTTATATCGCTAGTATGGGCTCTCCCAAGCACAGCAGAGGTTTTATCTTGAGCTGGGCAAAGGTGATAATATACCCGCATATACAATTCCAGAAGGTGATTTGGAGGAAACAGGAACAAAGCCAGTGAATGAGTTTAGTATTATTGTTAGTGGTAAGCCAATTGCACGCCAAGCATACTTACGGTTCGAGGGCCCACAGGACAATGCAATTGCAATTGCCAATCGGATTATACGGGAAATGGAAATAGCCGAAGGGGGTGCGGTAGATTGTTTAAGTGATGCAGTTGAGGATATTGAACCCGTAGGTACCTCTCCCTCCAGGAAGTATGATACATTATTTACTACAGTGTAGGACTCCGAAGATGAAAGTGACGGTTAGGTTCTAGAGGACGACCTTTCATCATCATCTAACGCTGAGGCTGAGCTTAGTGATTCTAATGATGATGCCAAGCAATACTCGGTGAAGGATAGAGTAATCGAAACTCCATTATGGCCAGTATTGAGGCTACGCCAAAAAAGCTTGCCACATCCTGGTGGCGATTCACTCCCAGGACTTATCTCGAGCGACTCAGATGATGATGATTATGTTGAGGGAGAAGAGTATGTGGAGGGGAGTGAGGAGAATGAAGAGGAGATGCAAGGGCAGGAGGAAATGGGTGAAGTAGAAGAAGCAGATGAAGATAATGAAGAGGATGAGGAGAGTGATGAAGATGAGGAGAGTGAAGTAGATGAATAACGACCACATTTGAGTTGTCACGGAGCCTACAATTTGTTACGGATTCTACATTTTGTTACAGATCCCTGTTGTTGTCTAGCAATTATTTTTCTATGATATTCTCTTTTCATCAGATTATATATTCTGTTTGGTATTGGTTTTTTCATTATTCTGTCGGTAAGATTGTTGATTTTTTTTTTTTTAAAGTAGAGCAATTGATGAGTCCGATGGGATGCGAGAGACTAGAGTAGATTAGGGTTAAGCGTGGTAAATTCTAGCACGCATTGACCGTTTGCATATGAGACAGATACGTAGACTGCCAGCCTACCTACCTACAGCATAGTCTGGTTGGCAGAGCGGCTTGTACCAACCAGACTACCTACAGTACGTGCTAAACCAACTGTTATGGGCTAGACTTTCACATCATCCCATCAATTTCTGTACTCATTTACGGCCATGTTAAGGGGGCCATTATGAGCAGCCCAGGTGGATTCAGGACGAGGCAAGTTAATCTGCCACAACGATGCTTATTGAGCTTCAGGCACTACACACATCAATTTCCTCCTTGTGTACACAACTAACAGTGGGGGATGTAGTATGACAAGGGAAGGATATTCTTGGGCATGCGATCTAGCAATCTTTAATCTTGATCTTTGTCGCGTTTCCTTTATTCAAATAAACCAAGATGTTTCACACTAATCAAGGTATCTTGTGGGAACATGCAGGCAAACTTGGATTCATTGTGATCTTTATATTCGGTCTGTATCCCCACCACGCTCTGTATTGCTTCCTCATCTTCCTCACTAAGTTCATCGCCTCCTCTCACTACCTATAAGAATATGGCAAGATCAAAGCAAGTAGCGAAGCAAAACCTCGGGCAAGTCCCTCGAATGATAAAAACAATCATGAGCCCAAAGAAAGGGTGGCCAAAAAAACAAGAAAGCGGTCACAAGGACGTAAGCATTCCTTTCCATGCCTGGCATGCCAGGATAAGGACTAATTTTAAGTATATTATCAGAAAGCCTCGTACGTCAGATTAGGGATCAATAGAAAAGCATAGCCCTGATACTTCCGAAGATTGCTTTCTGAAGGTTGTGCAGGGAGATTGTACAAGACGTGAATACCGACTATAATAGCAGATTCTCGGCGATGATAAATGGGACAAATGTGGAGCGTATCCAAGTGAGGGCAACAGACGCTCTACAGGAGGTAGCTGAAGCATATATGCATGAGTTTTTCACCAGTAGGTCAAAATGTGTCACGGATGCTGTCACGGAAAAATACGGCTAACGAACAATACGAAAAAGCGGTGAACCTCATTGCGACACAAGGCGGTGAAACACATAATAGGCAAACAATCCTATAGCGGGATATTAAACTGTGGTATAAAATTCAATCGAATATATTGGCCAGGAGGCAATGTGCCGAGCAACATGCAGCCAGTAATTCGACTACCACCACGACAAGCACGCCGAGGACCAGCAGCAGGGGCGGGAGCAGTGGCAGGGGCGGGAGCGGTGGCAGGAGCAGGTGCGGGAGCAGTGGCAGGAGGAGAGGCAGCAGCAGCAGACGTAGGAGCAGTGGCAGGGGCTGGAGCAGGTGGCAGGAGCAGGGGCGGGAGCAGTGGCAGGAGGAGAGGCAGCAGCAGCAGACGCAGGAGCAGTGGCAGGAGCAGGGGAATAGCAAAAAGTGGTTAAAAGACGGTGAGTAATGTGATACCGGAGGGAATGCACGGTACTGAGGTGCAATTGATTAACAGGGGATTATTTTGAAGTCACGTGGGTTTCTTATATAGGATTTTATGTTGGGTTTTTGTATGGCAGGTTGTACATGGGTTTTTATATGACGTTTTTATGTGGGATGTAGGAAGCATATTTGGTAGGAATATTATTGACGGTTGTTTATAGTGTTTTGATATTATATGTTTTTTATTTGTATATGTTAAGATGCGATTTACCAGGAAATATTAGGGAATTAGTTCTTTGTTTAGGCGAATAATATACTGCTTTTATTGATTGGTACAAGACTCTACTTTGTGGACGGCTGAGGAACATTCTGTGACAGGTAAAAGAATAAATAACGCATGCCTAAATATGAGTAGAAATAGGAAAACAATGTTTGACAAGTACAAGGGGTGCAGTGACAGTTGCAAGCAATCCGTGATAGGGCAAGCAATCCGTGACAGTGCAGGCAATCCGTGACAGTGCAGGCAATCCGTGACAGTGCAATGAATCGGAGAAAGTAGAAGCAATCCATGAGAGTAGAAGCAATCCATGACAGTGAAATCAATTCGGGGCAGGGCAAACAATCCATGACAGTATAGGCAATCCGTGACACTGCAAGCAATCCGTGACAGGACAAGCAATCCGTGTCAGTACAATGAATCGGAGAAAGTGGAAGCAATCTATGATAGTGGAAGCAATCTATGACAGTGAAATCAATTCGGGACATGGCAAACAATCCGTAACAGTACAGGTAATCCGTGACACTGCAAGCAATCAGTGACAGCATGACAGTGCAATGAATCGGAAAAAGTGGAAGCAATCCGTGACAGTGGAAGCAATCCATGACAGTGAAATCAATTCAGGGCAGGGCAAACAATCCGTAACAGTATAGGCAATCCGTGACACTGCAAGCAATCCGTGACAGGGTAAGGAATCCATGACAGTGCAAGCAATCCGTTGTAAGGGGAATAGTGTTTTCATATGAGTTTTGAATAGTTAGTTTACCATTTTGAATATGTATATTTGTTTGAGTCTACAGTTTATACGTAGTTACGTTTGCATGCGAGTCGTTCATTGTTGGGATCTGCGACAAGAGTGCCAGTATCGGCATGGCTGTCACGTGCAAAAGGGTCTTTGAAATATGCAGTGATCTTTGCACTAAGGACCCGCGAGAGTCGTGCCAGTTTTGGCATGAATGTCAGGGTCATATGAGTCCTACAAACTGCTTGGTTGCAGTTATTAGCAGGAAAGTTCTAGTAGGTACGAGAGTCGTCCAAGTGTTGGCAGACTATCGTACGTGTAAGTGGTAAAACGGATTTGGGACCCGCGAGAGTCGTGCCAGTCTCGGCATGACTATCACTTTGGCAGAAGGTCTTAGTAGTATTCTTTTGTTAGGGCGACGATGTTTTTTGGTTTTTTGCGGAAAACGTGGGCTTTTGAAGTACTATTCCGTAGGTATTCGCCGTACATACATACGGTTAAAAATTACAGTTCCTACTATGGCTATTGTCTTCTTCACATATTGTCGATTCTGTCATTATTCTCTGCCTCTCGCTGTTGCTGGTCTTTATTCCGGTCACACAATATATGTTCCCTACGTTAGGAAAGAAATAGCTTCATATGGTGACAGTGCAGGTCGTCCGTGATAGTGCACCCAATTGGTAAAAGTGGAAAAAATTCATGATAGTGCACGCTAGAGAAAGGGCAGGAATGCCTGGATAGCACATAGGTAGAGAGGTAGAAATACAAGGGAGGCATGGGAGGAAGTATCGACAAGCAAGGATATTAGAGGGTGATGGGAGTGTGGAAGAATAATGAGAAAAAAAAAAAGAAAATAAAAAAAATAAAAGGGTAGGCTTGGCGAGTAATCTGTAGATTATCGATTAATCGCAAGTCGAGTTGGGGAATAGAGAAGCCGACTCAGCGAGTTGTCAGGAGGTAAAAACTCGCTCGGCGAGGCGAGTCTTGGCGACCTGGGGCGAGTTATACTCGTCTCGTGGCGCATACTAAACATGGAGGGCTTCGTGAGACCACTAATGGAGAGGTATAGGTTAGGCACTCTAGAGGGTATATAAGATTCCATGGGACTCGATATATATAAAGGTAAAGTCTAGATGACTATAAATGATAAAAGATGCCATCAGAGGTATATAAAAGAGGAGGTCATCTGGACAGGCCTATAGTAGCATTTGGATGCTATAAAAATTAATACTGATATATAGTATAATTTTTAAGTACTATTACTTCTTTAGTTACTTACTATAATAATAACTTTAGATCCTTATAAGTAGCTTTTACACCTTCGAAGACTACTTGATTAGCCTCTTAAGCTACTTTATAGGCCTTTTAATATTCGACTAGAAGTTTTGCCTATCCTTATAGACCTCTTATAAAGTCTATAAGTTCAACTTATTGGTGTTCGAACTTGATGGCTCTATTTTAGATAATATAAGCTAATAATTAGTTGTATTATTTTTAATTTATAGTAGAGGGAGTAGGTTAAGTAAGGTATAGTAGTAGATATATTAGGTATTGAAAAGAGGTATTGCTATCTACTCATTATAGTAGCTATTGAGTTGGTAGGTCTATTCAATACAATAGACTTAGTAAAAACCCTTGTGAGTATAATATTAATTCATTTGAGAAATAAAACTGTTGTTTAGAGGATTCTATTACTATATCATCTTCTATATTAGTTCTTAATTATTCAAGGTTATATGATTGCTGTATGATAGTATAAGATATGATATCTAGGAGTGTAATAGATTAGTAGGGCTAGCTAGACTCTTTTGATATTTGGGAGTTAGATATAGTTTATATAAGTATACTAGTATGAAATAAAAAGAAAATTATTTATCTATAAAGTAATATTATGAGGGCCCTATTAACCATTATAGTCCTCTTATAACTAGAAAATAGAATGGCCTTACTTATCCTACTATAATAATATCTATTTTATAATACAGAATATAATCCTATAGTAGTATTATAGTATATACTAGTGACAACTGATACTCTCTATTATAGTTATTTATCAAGCTAATGCTGAATTATCATATGTATAAGCCATTTATATATATATATCAACTAGATGATAAAAGATCATAAAAGTCATGCATAGTAACTAGATAACAATAGAAGGTCATAGAAGATCTATGTAGTGATTAGTTAGTGATAGAAGGTCATAGAAGCTATGAGCGATTACTGCTTGAGCTTTAGACTTCTATTATAATTGCAGTCTCTTATTCTCTCTCTCTTCTTGTTCTCCATGCAACGTCTTATATTATAACCTTTGGTAATACAGACTCTGCCTTTCGTCTTCATCAACCACGTCTTTCAATGCTCCTACTTATAGCTTTTGCTATAGTCTCATGCACTCCTTGGAGATACGTCTATAGTTATAGTTATTGACTATCACTATTATACTATATTGCATCTTCTACACTTTACCGAGCATAGCCTATTGACCTATAGTTATTACGAATTTACATATCATGACTTAACCAGTTGTTTAACTGCTAGCTACTATTATTGATTCAGTTCTTTGATTAAGGGCTACACTGGACCTAGCAAATACTAATCAAGATTATACTATGAAACTTTACGAAATAGTCACCTTAGTGGACTAACTCTTGAGCTTACCAGATCGTCGATAAGATATAGTTAGGCTTCGAACCTAAGTTATAAATCTCAATAATCAACTCATGACATAATAATAAGAGAACACTATATTAATAATAATGAATCAGGAGCTGTAAGATAAGATTACTATATAAGAGATACTAATTAACCAACTCTAAACCCAATTAGAAGATATGAGAGCTATCAATACTACACTAGCTCAGTTATAACCCAAAAGAGGGATCTGTCCTAAGAAAATACTAAATCCAAAGAAATTCTTAAGAAAAGATTGAAATAAGCTATATCTCTTTCTTATACAGTTGCATTTGAAGGGAGCCACTTATAGTGATAAATAAGCTAAACTCTAACTAGCAGTTAATTCTCTATCTGATGAAGCTCTAGACTAAGTTACCCTCTATATGAAAAATGATATAGTGAACTTAACTAATTTAGCTGCCCTTATTATGATTTTTGAAAGTATATTTAGTGATCCTAACCGAGTAACTAACACAGAATATAAGCTGCAAACGATGATTTAGAGGGCTAGAGAATTTGCTGCTTATTTTACTGAATTGCAATGATATATAGCCGAGATAAACTAGAATAATGTAGTCAAGCTAATAGCTTTGAAACGAGAACTCTCCTATGAGCTATAATAAAATCTTCTAGCTATATATCCCGAGCGTAAAGATTTTAATAAATATATCGAAGTTTATCAAAAGTTACATACCTGTTGTTATGCATTATAAACTCAAATACACAATCATCCTAAATCAGCATCCTGAATAGTATAACACCCTACTGCTCCAGTACTAATACTGGTCAATCTCTAAACTTATCAGACTCCTTCTACAGCTATATATACTCACCCTGGACCTATGAACCTGTTAGCAGAAAGGAAAAAGATATTACTGGAAGAAAGAGTAAAGAGAATAGCAAAAGGGAGATGTTACTGTTATAGAAGGTTAGGGTATGGAGTTCGTAACTATCTACAAGGTCAATGATACCCTTTCCAAGCTTCTAAAGTTATTATAATTGAAGTTATTATATCTAAAACGCTAACAACATCAGCTATCGAGGCGACATTAAAAGAATAGCTTTACTTTAGCAAGATGGCGCTAATATAAGGCAGGCTAGATCTTTATCTTCTTTGTATATTTCTAGTTCGTCTTTGCAGTCTTTGAAGGAGGAGCTTTTAGATGGAAACCATTTTGTAGTTAGCTATACACTAAATAATAATAGTTCAAAAATCCTTACTCATACCCTCATAAACTCTAGAACGATTGAATATATATTTGGAGATAAAGCCTTCGTAAGCCATCATAAACTTCTTCTCTTTAAATTCCAGAATCTTCATATTCTGAAAGTTATAGATGAGCGACCGATCAAGTCAGGAATCATCACGTATATAATGTGACTTCAGCTTATTATTGAGAGTGACTAGGAAGAAACTTCTCTCTTTGTCATGAAGCTCAGCCACTATCCTATTGTTCTTAGTCTTTCTTGGTTACAACGGTATGATATAAATATTCACTTTGCTAGGAATACTCTTACTTTGGACTTGGACTATAGCTTGTACTACTCCTTTGAAAAACCTTTCACTATTAAGGGCATTTCAATTCTTATCCTTGAGAATCCTTGTATTACTCTTATTGCAAGATCAATATTTAGTCGCTTAGTTAAAAAGAGAAGACAAGTAGAAACAGCCTTCCAAATGACTATCTATGAACTCAACATGACTGTAAAAGAGCTGGAGGAATAGCCTGAGACCAAAGATAACAAAATTAAAGAACTAGTACCTCTTAAATACTATCAGTTTCTCTTGCTATTCAAGAAGGCCATTGCTTAAGTTCTTCCTCCTCATAGACCCTACAACCATAAAATTTCTCTCAAAAAAGGATTTGTTATCCCTTTTAGTCTACTATACTTATTATCCAAACCAGAACTAAAGGTTCTTAAACTATGGCTAGATAAAAACCTATCTAAAAGATTTACTCATGCTTCATTGTCTTCTATAGATATATTTATTTTGTTTATTAAAAAGAAGGATAGATCACTATATCTCTATGTTGACTATCATAGCCTTAATAATAGTACCATCAAAAACTGATACCCACTACCCCTTATATGAGAAATTTTAACCAGACTCTCCAAAGTACAATACTATACTGCTCTTGATATTCCTAGTACCTACAATCTCATTCGAATAGTGGATAGGGAGGAATAGAAAATAGTATTTCGAACTCATTATAATCTATATAAGACATTAGTTATGTCTTTTGGCCTCACAAATACTCTTGCTAGTTTCTAGCATTTTATTAATGATATTCTTTATCCCTTTCTTAATAATTTCTATATAGCCTATCTTGATAACATCTTAATATATAATAATACTTTTAAAAAACATTGTATACACGTAACTCAAATACTAGAAATACTCCAAAAAGCCGACCTCTACCTCAAATCTAAAAAATATGAATTCTATAAGATACAGGTTCACTATCTCGGCATGATTATCTCAGTGAATGGTATCTAAATAGATTTAACTAAGGTTAAGGCTATAGTAGAATAGGCATCTCCATTTAACCTTCATGATGCTCATACTTTTCTAGGCTTTACTAATTTCTATTGTCAGTTTATTAAAGACTTCTTCAAGATTGTAGTATCTATTGTCTAGTTAATGAAGAAGGATATCTTTTAGCACTAGAGCGATGAATGCCAACACATCTTTCAAAAACTTAAAACAGTATTCACTTCCACTTCTATTCTCTAATATTTTGACCTTGACTGTCCTATTGTAATGGAAACTAATACATCTGACTATGTTTCTACCAGCATCCTCTCTCAATATGATAATATAGGTATCTTCTATCCTATTGCCTAATTCTGTAAGAAGCATTTATTTACTAAATACAACTATAAGATCTATAATAAGGAATTAATAGCTATTATCTACTGTTTTGAAGAATAGCGAGCCAAATTAGAGTCTATCTCTTACCCAATTCAAGAACTTTCTAACTTGTAATAAATGATACTAGACAATAGTCATTCAGTACTGTTTATACAATCTATATCTACTAGAACGGATGTATGTATATATTAGTTCTTCTGAGGAATTGCCTTAGAAGGGTGGTGGTTGTCAAGTAGGAAGTTCCATTAGGAACGTTAATTAACAGGTGTAATCTCTGCTTAGATTGTTTGCTAACTAACTGACCTATAGTTGATTGTTATCTGTCTAAGTAGTCTGAGCAGGAGATTCCAGAGGAGAATTCGTGCTCCTTTTATACTTGTTCAACAACGTATCTAACAGTTCAGAATACATAGAATACAGCACTTCCCGTGGGGCAGTGCTATATAAGTTATAGAGAATATGAGTTATAGGAAATATATGAGTCATAGGAAATGGAGCTATGCCGAGGCTGTGCTATATCCTCGAGGGTGTATACGAGACGGCAAGTTCTATTAAATAACTAAATAACTAACTATTAGATTCGGCAGCTATGGAATGATGACAAATATAGAAAATACAACATAAATAAAATAATAAAAAATAATATCTCTTATTATATAACTATAAGAATCTTGAATACTTTATATCTACTAAGCTTCTTAATCACTGTCAAGCTTGATAGTCTGAATTTCTTTTCTGTTTTAATTTCAAAATCATCTACTGACTAGGTAAAGCAGATGGTAAGCCTAATGTATTAACCTGATAGTTAGGTGACCTTCTTTAAGATAGGGATAAATGCATAAGTTTTCAGAATCAAGTCGTTTTGAAGTTTTACTATTTGATAGTTAATACAACACAAGAAGAAGAGCCAGGATTAGAGGACTTATTTAATAAGAGGTTCGAGATTGATCTATTCCCAAAGAAGATACTAGATAAGTTACAATAAGGGGAGAAGCGATCTAAGAATATCTTACTAGCTGAATGTCAAGATAATAATTGAAGGTTGACATATTATAGATGAATATATGTACCAGACTATATACTCTTGAAGCTTCATCTAATTTAAGACTACCATGATTTACTAATGGCAGGCCACTTTGGACTATCCAAAACACTTGAATTGCTCTTGCACTAATACTACTAGCCTAAGATATATAAGTATAATGACTAGTATATCTATAATTGCCATCCTTACTATTACTCCTATACCTCGCACTATACCTCGTATGGTATTCTCTACCCTCTGCCCATTTCTAAAGGTACTTGGCAAGATATTTCGATAGATTTTATTATGGAATTATTATGGTCTAATAGATATAATACTATTTTAGTAGTAGTATATTATTTAACCAAAATGCCTCATTTTATTCCCTACCGAGACATAGTTACTACTAAACAGTTAGTGAGTCTTCAAGCCTACTATATTTTGTACCTCTATAGTCTCCTAAAAACTATCATTTTAGATCATAGAAGATAATTTATTACCAAGTTTTAGAAATCACTCTATTGAATCTTTTAAATCATATTACTTCTTTCTACTCCTTTTTACTCTCAAATAGATAGATAGATGGAATACATTAATACTCTCCTCGAGTAATATCTGCAGACCTATGTCAACTATTTGCAAGATGATTAGGAAGACTGACTTTATCTTGCTGAATTCACATCTAATAATTAAGTATCAAAATTAATAGGAGTATCACCTTTCTTTACTAATTATAGTTATGATTCTCTTTGGCAATTCGATCTTACCTAACAAGATAATAGACTCAAAGAGTAGAATGCTCAGAAGGTTGCAACTAAGATAATAAAGCTTATAAAATACCTACAGAAGGAAATAGTAAGAGCTCAGTTTAGACAGAAGATATAAGTGAACTATAGATATAGTTATACCCCTACCTTCAAGGTGAGTGATTCAGTTTGGTTTAATACGCAATATATTGTAATACAATAGCCTAGTAGGAAACTCGATTATAAGTGTATCGAACCCTTTAAGATTATAAAAGGTATATCTTTTTATACATATAAACTTGACTTTTCTCCTAGCATTTACTATTATTATATGCAATATATCTCACTCCTTAACTCTACCAGTAAAAACTCTTTACTAGGCCAATAAACCCCCTTGCTACTATTTATTATAGTCAATAATGAAGAAGAATAGTATGTCAAAGATATCTTGGACTTTTATATTTGTTAGAGAAAGTTAGAGTACCTGGTCAAGTAGGTAGGCTTTGATAATTTGGACTAGGAACTGGCTACCAATATCAACAAGCTGAAGGCTATAAATGACTTCTATACCCAATACTCCTATAAACTGGGCCCCCTACTATAGGACAATAATGACTGTCCCTTAGTAAGCCCTAGCTATAAGGGGGGGATAATTATTATAGTGTATACTAGCGATAACTAATACTCTCTATCGTAGTTATTTATCGAGTTAATATTGAATTATCACAAGTATAAGCCATTTACATATATATGTCAACTAAATAATAGAAGGTCATAGAAGCTATACATGATAACTAGATAATGATAGAAGGTTATAGAAGATCTATATAGTAATTAGTTAGTAATAGAAGGTCATAGAAGTCATGAGCAATTGCTGCTTAGGCTTTAGACTTCTATTGTGATTGCATTTTTTTATTCTTTCTCTCTTTTTGTTCTTCATATAATATCTTATATTATAAACTTTAGTAATATAGACTCTACCTTTCATCTTCGTCAACTACATCTTTTAGTGCTCCTACTCATAACCTTTGCTATTGTCTCATACACTTCTTAGAGATATGTCTATAGTCACAGTTACCGACTCTCACTATTATAAGTAGTAAAGGTTAATTTTGCTTTAGTTTCTGTCAATAGATCTTATTTCACAATACAAAATAAATTCTATATCTATTAGATATAAAGTTTTACTAAATTTAAAATTTTATAGGCTTTATATATATAAGGTACTCTTGCTTTTGAATAGTCTTGGTAGTAGAATTAGATTCTACTGAAAACTACTCTCACTATTTATAATATATAGTAATAGTAGATTTTTTTTGATAAAATATTTTGAGGGATACATACCTACCTATCACTCTTTAGAATTTCTTTATAAGTATTATACTATCTACACCTTTGTTAATGCAGTCATAATCTATACTCATTATTATAAGTTATTAGCCTAAACATAGAAAAGATTCCCATTCCTATATATTTTATATACTTCACTTAAGCTAACTTATTCAACTAAAGAATACTTAGCTAAGATAACTGATTTCTACTTCCAATATAATGCCAATCTACGATACTATCAAATAACTATCCAACAGTTTTATAGAGTTATCTATTTGAGCTTATAGTAGTATTTTTCTTAATAGTATCTAATGTTTGTTAAAAATAATTTTCAACTGTTTATAATTCTATTAATAAAGAACTGTAGGTCATAAATAAATTATTATTAGAGAGGCATTGATATGTAGAAGATTATAGAATCTTAATTTATCTTGATACCTAAATTATTTATGAAGTTGTTATCAGTAATAGATAAACTTCTTAATGTATTTATTTAACCTCAGTAAAGGTCTTATAACTCTATAAGTATTATTCTGATCATAAAATAGATTACAGAAATGGAATTAGGGTAATGAATAAGCCTAGATATAATTTCAGGATATTAAATTTGAAGAACTTTATATTTTAAGCATATCTTTAGCCTTGGCTCAGGATATACTCTTTTATAATATTACCAAATATACTTTGGTCTAAAGTATACATTCATAGCTTTATTATTTTATTTACTTTTACCAAGTTATTTTTCTAAAGTTCAGAATAATAACTTTAGTTCAGGATAATACTAAGACTTCAGAGTAATAGCTAGTATAGCTAGTATATATATATATAGTTAGTGTATTAAACTAGGTATAACTATTGAACTATTAATTAGATACTTATAAAACTTAAATCGTAGCTCTTTCAAGGGTCTATAGACGTACTATAAGGGTTTTAACTATCTATAATAATTATATACTACTCTAAGGTTTATATCTGTTTTATATACTTATCTCTTCTAGACAAGTATTAGAAATACTTATACTATACTACTATAATTGTACTTAGAGTCTATATGAATATCTAGAGTTATTCTATAAGAGCTCAAGTACCTATACTAGGGTTAGATATTACCCTATGACATTTGGCCCTATACGATTATAAGTAGGAGGAGAAAGAAAATCTTAGCAAGATATAGTAGCCAGTAGAATAAAATAGAGGTCTAGATTAGAGTAAAAGGCTAGCAATAGAAGAAGGATAGAGATAATGACTATGATAGATTCTAGATAGAATGAGTCGGCCCAGATGACTTCTCTTCATTATATAGATAACATTCTAGATATAGAGACTTAATATAGAATAGAATTAGAATATAGAGTAGGCTACCTAATAGATAGGCTCAATATAAGGAAAGATAATAGATATAGGATATAATATAATAAAAGATAACTAACATAATAGAGAATATTAGAGTGAGGATGTAGAACAGATGTAGGATACTATATGATATAAAAGTAATAATATAAAGTACTTGATATATATAAAGTAATAGTATATTCTAATACAAATTCTTTTTCACTGATACTATTAATATATTATCTTCTATATCTATTCTGAATTGCGAAAGATTATATAGATATTGAGTAATAGTATAAACTATAATATTAGAAAGTATAATAGATTACTAGAGCTAGTTAGACCTTTTTAGTATCTGAAAATTAAATATGATAATTTAAATATACTGGTATAAAATAAGATAAGAAATACTTGTTTATAAAGTAATATTATAAAGGCCTTATTAATCTTTATAATACTCTTATAACTAGAAAATAGAATAGCTATATTTATCCTACTATAATAATATCTATTCTATAATATAGAATATAATTTTATAGTAGTAAAGTTCAATTTTACTTTAGTTTCTCTTAATAGATCTTATTTTATAATATAAAATAAATTCTATATTAATGAGATATAAAGTTTTATTAAACTTAGAACTTTATAGACTTCATATACTTGAAATTCTCTTACTTTTGAATATACTTGATAGTACAATTAAATTCAACTAAGAACTACTTTTACAATTTATAATATATAGTAATAGTAAATATTCTTTAATAAAATATTTGGAAAGATATATACCTACCTATTACTCTTTAGAATTTTTTTCTAAATATTATGCTATTTATAACTTTATTAATATAATTATAATTTATACTTATTATTATAGGTTATTAGCTTGAATATAGAGAAAATTCCTATACCTATATATTTTATATCCTTCACTTAAGCTTAGTGTACGCTACGGGGTGAGTCTGTCTGAGTTCATAGCCTCGATAACTCATTTAGTAATCGCTTTGCCTCAGTTATTGCTAGTAGCAACTCGCCTTGTACTGACTCACTGAGTATTTGGTGATCTACAGAATACTTGCCAAGCCCATATACTAACCTTCTTTATACTCACATACTTGCCTAGGCTAGTAAAGTCCTACATACAAACAATTACAAATAAGTACTAATAATGACAGCAAAATAGATAACAGTAACCATAATAGTACAGATAATTGATGATAGGGGAAGCAAGCATGACAGTACAGGCAATCGATAATAGTAGAAGCGACCCATAACAGTAGAAGTAATATGTGATAGTACAAACAATCTATAACAGTACAAGCGACTATAACAGTATAGACAATTATTAATAGTAGAAGAAACTGTAATAGTATAAGCAATTAGTAACAGTAGAAGTCACCATAATAATACAGGTAATCAGTGATAGTAGAAGCGACTATAAGAGTATAGGCAATTATTGACAGAAGAGGCAACTGTAACAGTATAGGCAATAGATTATAAGAGAAGCAACTATAATAGAACAGACTATCAGTAACAGTAGAAGCAATATATGATAGTATAGACATGATAGTACGAGTAATTAGTTATAGGAAAAGTGACCATGACAGTATAGACTATCAGTGATAGTAGAAGTAGTATGTAATAGTATAGACATGACAGCATAAATAATCGGTTACAATAGAAGTGATATGTGACAGTATAGACAATCTATAATAGTACAAGTAACTATAATAGTATAGACAATCTATATAGTAGAAGTAATTCCTAACAGTATAGGCAATCCGTGATAGTAGAATTGATCTATAATATTATAAGCAATTCATAATAGTAGAAGTTTATAATAGTGCTGGCTAGACAAAGTAAAGGAATGATAAATATAAAATAGAAGGCTTGGCAAGTATTCTGTAGATTACTGAATAGGGGCGAGTCGAGTTGAGGTAGTAAAAAGCTGATTTCACGAGTTGTCACTTGATGAAAACTCGTTCGCCGAGTCAGTTCTTAGCAAGTCGGTTCGAGTTAAACTTACTCTATGGCGTATACTACTTAAGCTAACTTATTTCATTAAAGAATACTTAGTTAAAATAACTAATTTTAACTTCTGATAGAGTACTAATATTTGATACTATTAAATTACTATCCAATAGTATTATAGAGTTATCTATTTGAACTTGTAGTAGTATTTCCTTAATAGTATCTAGTATCTATTGAAAATAATTTTCAACTACTTAGAACTCTATCAATAAGGGATCTTAGCTCATGACTAGATTATCATTAGAAAGGTATCAATATATAAAAGATTATAGAATGTTAATTCATCTCAATACCTATATTATTTATAGAGTTGTTATCAATAATAGATAAACTTCCTTATAGATTAAATTAACTTTACCTAATATCTTATATTTCTATAAGTATTATTCTGATTATAAATTAGATTGTATAAATAGAATTAAAGTGATAAATAGGCCTAGATATAACTTTGAAATATTAAATTTGAAGAACTTTATATTTCTATTATATCTTTAGCCTTAACTTAGGCTATACTTTCTTATAATATTACCAGATATACTTTGATCTAGAGTACACCTTTATAACTTTATTAATTTATTTATTTTTATTAGGTTATTTTACTAAAGTTCAAGATAATAACTTCAATTTAAGGTAATACTAAAACTTTAGCCTAATAGCTAGTATATATATATATAGTATCACAAGGGCTCTATTTACTCTCATAGGACTCTAGCAACTAAAGAATAGAATAGCTATACTTATACTACTATAATAATATTTATTCCATAACTTAAAATAAAATCCTATAGTAGAAAGTTCAATCTATTTTAATCTTTTCTAATAGATCTTATTTTGCAACTTAAAATTAATTTTTTATCAGTTGGGAATAAAGTAAACTAGACTTAAAACTTTATAAGCTTTATATACTTAAGGTATTCTTGCTTTCAAATACTTTTGATAATAAAATTTGATTTAACTGAGAATTACTCTTACTATTTATAATACGCAGTAATAGTAAATATTCTTTGATAAAATATTTTGGAAAAAACATACTTACCTATCATTTACCAGAATTTCTTCTTAAGTATTGTACCATTTATACCTTTATTAATGCAGTTATACTCTATACTTATTATTCTAGGTTATTAGTTCAAATATAGAGAAGATTCTTATACTTATATATTTCATATACTTTACTTAAGCTAACTTATTCTATTAAAGAATACTTAGCTAAGATAACTAATTGCTACTTTCGATATAATACCAATCTCCAATACTATTAAATAACTATCCAATAGTATCATAAAGTCATCTATTTGAGTTTGTAGTAGTATTTTCTTAATAGTATCTAGTATTTATTAAAAATAATTTTTAACTACTTATAACTCTAGTAATAAAGAACCATAGGTCACAAATAGATTATCATTAAAGAAGTATTAATATATAGATGATTATAGAATCTTAATTTATCTTAATACCCATATTATTTATATAATTATTATTAATAATAGATAAACTTGCTTATAGATTTAATTAGCTATACTAAAGGTCTTATAATTCTATAGGTATTACTCTAATCATAAAATAGATTGCGAAAATAGAATTAAAATAATAAATAAACCTAGATACAATTTCAAAATATTAAATTTGCAAAACTTTATGTTTTAAATATATCTTTAGTCTTAGTTTAGAGTATACTTCTATATAATGTTACTAGATATACTTTAGTCTAAAATATACTCTTGTAGCTTCATTATTTTATTTATTTTTACTAAATTATTTCTCTAAAGTTCAAGGTAATAACTTTAGTTCATAGGAATGCTAAGACTTTAATATAATAGCTAGTATAGCTAGTATATATGTATATAGTTAGTATATTAATCTAGATATAACTATTGAAATATTAATCAAATACTTATCAAACTTAAATTGTAGCTTTTTTAAACGTCTATAGATATATCATAAGGGTTTTAACTATCTATGATAATTATATACCATTTTGAGGTTTATATATATTTTATATACTTATCTCTTATAGATATATATTAGAAATACTTATACTATAGTGTTATAAGTATATCTAGAGTCTATATAGATATCTAGAATCGTTTTATAAAAGCTTAAGTACCTATAGTAGAGCTGGATATCACTTTGTAATAGTATCTCCTTCCTTAAAGTTCTTGTCCATAAGAAGTTAATTAATTATATAAATAGAATCAATATTATTACTAATAACTATAAATAGGGTTTAAAGACTAGTCCTTATATACAACAATCAAAACGCAGCTATGTATATCTTATTGCACCTTTAGAATAGAAAATAGTATAAGAAATATAGGTAAAAAAATAAAAAATATATAAAGGATAATTCTAAAAATTTAAAGCCTAAAGAGGAAAAAAATGAAAAATCCTCACAAGATAATATTAGGGTCCTATATCTTATAAAAATTATCTAGATAGAATTTCCAAACGATTTTAGAGCCTCTATCCTTCAAGTTCTCATATAGTTCCTATATATTGTTATTAGGACTATAACTCTTCTAGGAAACTAAATACATAACTTTTCTTTTCTGAAGCTTACTAGTCCTAATCTTCTCTATTTGGTATTCTGATTCTTTGAGATTAATGAGAGAAGGTATAGGCGAATATCTGCTAGTAATTATATTAAGGTAGTAGAGTTTCAATGGAATAATATAGAAGATAAAGTATATTTTGCCTATGCTCGGAGGAAGTTTTAACTCATAGGTATAAGTACTGATAAGTTGTTTAATTTTGAACTTCTCTTAAAGCTTGTAGTCAAGCTTTTTAGTCTGATGCCTAGTCTCAATATTCTTAGTATTGACTATAACTTAGTTTCATACTTCAAGTATCAGTTCCTTCTCTATGACCTTAAGATTGTAGTATTTTGATATATAGGTCTATATTACCTTTATATTCTCCTTTATTATCTCTCTCATTATATTTGAGGTTTCGATCATCTTAGCTGCTTCAGGATTGTTTGATTCGGTTGAGGGCTTGGTTGGGTTCTAGAAGTTATTCTTGAGATGTTAATTATATATTATATAGAAAAGAGTATATTTAGTATTAGAATAGATAGTATTATTATAACAAAACTTAGTAAATAGAAGTAACTCAACCTAGTTATCCTGATCCCAACAGCCATATATCTATAGATAATATTCTAGGATCTGATTAACTTATTTAATTTAACTATTTATTTAGTAGTAATATACTAAGTACTTATCCAACTCAACTCCTAACAACTACATAACTTCTATCTAAGATAAACTAATGAATACTGAGTTTCTATCTAAAATAACCTTCTTTAGTAGCCTATATAGTCTCCATACTTCTTTAAGGAATATCTTAGCTAATTCCTAAACTTTCTAGTTCTTCAAAGGAATAAAATGTACCATTTTAGGAAACTTATTGATAATAACCTAGATTTGATTATACTTTTTAACTAGAGGTAAATCAGTAATGAAATCTATCAAAATATATTCTCATAGCCTATAGAGAATTAAAAGAGATACAAACTTACTATATTTCTTATATTATATTATCTTGTTATATTAGCAAGTATTACATATATGGATATAGTCATATATCTAATCTTCTATATTTGATTAGTAGTAATTTTGTTTCATCAATTCAAGAGTTTTGTTATATTTGAAGTGTCCTGTAGCTTTAGCATCATGGCTCTAAAATACTAATTTTAGCTTAAGTAAGTTGTTATTAGGAATATATAAATATTTTTTATAGGTCACTATATTATCTTTTAAACTATAGTACTCAAAACTAGGATACTCTTTGCCAAACTTTAATATATTCTGAATTTCTAACTACTTTATATTCATGAGGTTAGTCTCTAGAGTTTTTTTTAATGAAGTTGATTCTTCTATCTGTGAGGCTTTTACTACTATAATTCGATGTATTACTAGTACCTTCCTACCTGAACCTAGTTGGAATTGACTAGGTTTGAATATCCAAATTATATGGTTCTACTTCCCCTTTTCTTTTTTGAGATTAGGAGTAACCTGATAGAAAAGTATATAAGCTTTATCATTCTCATTATTTACATAGTAAATGATCCTAAAATTGAACTAGCTTAGTATTTCTATCTATCTAACCTGCCTTTGATTAAGTAACTTCATAGAATTAAAGTACTCAAGGTTTTTATTATTTATATATAGAATTATCTCCTCAGGATCACTTATTAAGAAGTATCTCTATTCCTAAAAGCAATTGATAATTATGACTATTTCTTTATTATAGATATTATAAGTAAACTCTGCTAGGATAAAATACTTCAAGTAGTAAGTGACTAGGTACTAATGACTATCTAGTTCCCTCTGAGATAGGATGCTAGCTTTTACTAGATCAGACATATCTATTTCAATTATCTTTAGTCGTTCAAGATAATAATAGTATAGTATTGGAGTAGTAGTAAACCTATATTTTAGCTTATTGAAGGCTTTTTAATACTACTATATCTAGTTTCAAAGAATTTTATTATATATTAACTTTTGAATCAGAAGAGTCAAACTACTAAAGCCTTTGATAAACTAGTGATAGAAATTAGTAAAACTAATAAACTTTTATACTTTTTTGATATTCCGAAAAGCTTACTATATAAGAATATCCTAAACTTTTTTCTAACTTATTTGTATATTTTTAGTACCAACCCTAAATTCTATAAATTCTATTTAAAGATATGGAAGATATATTTATTAATGTTAATATAAAAGTTATTCTGTATTAGCTTTTGCAATACCTAATAGATGAGTTCAATATATTCTTCTTTAGTTTAAGTATATATAAAGATATCATTAATATATATAATGATCTCTTAATTAATTCTCTTAGATAGAATATTATTAATATATTTTTGAAAGATAGATAGAGTATTAGTTAACTTAAAAGGTATAATAGTATACTTATATAAGTTACATCTTATCTTAAAAACTATTTTTTACTTGTTTCTGACTCCTATTCTTAGTAATTTAAACTTAAGTTTTAAGTCAAGTTTAGAGAAAACCTGTAAAGTGCCAACTTATTCCATAAGAGTAGTCATAAGTAGTAGGAGATACTTATCTTTTTTAGTAATAGTATTGAGCTCTCTGTAGTCAATGACTATTCTAAGCTTGCTATTAGGATATTTGGCAAAGAAAATAAGAGTACTAGTACTACTTTTATTCAGTCTAATCTTATTGGTTCGAAGTATCTTATTAAGATATTCTTTGAGAAGCTTTAGTTTACAGAGGAATAAGGGGTACAACTTTCTTAATAGTAGACTTTTTCTTTCTTCTAACTTAATTATTATATTTTATTACCCATAAGAGGGAAAAGCAAATTATATCTTCTTTCTAAAGATTTTTGTAAAATCTTTATACTAAGATAGTAATTGATCAGCAAGTTTTTCAAGGTTCTTAGTCACTATTATCTTTATAATCTTGCAAATATCTACATTTGTAAACTTTTAATAATCCTATTCTTTAATCTCAATAAGTTTAATATATTAAGTCTCTGTAAGTACTTCATTAAAGTCAATAAAATCAGTAATCTCTTCAATCTCTAATACCCTCTCAAGCTTAAGCCTATAAGGAGTAGTGACTTATAGTTTATTATAATTAGGCTTAATCTAATCTATCTCTAAAATGAATAAAAGACCCAGTTCGAAGTATACAATTTTAGTTACTACGTTAAGGGTTTTGTTTTACCTTGATCTTGTATTAGGAACTTCTATCTATAGGATTTGGACCTACACTATGTTAGACTTCTTGAGAATTAAGCTGTTAGTGCTCTTAAATCTTATTTTTTTCTCTTTCTTAATCTAAGGCAATATTATTTACTTAATAAAATTATAATTAAAAATCATAGCTTTTACATTAGTATTAACTAAAGTATTAATAGAAAGTTCCCTTTTTATGCTACTATATAACTAAAATAATTTAACAAAAATAAGGAACTTTAACCCATCAGACTTCTATATCTTTATATTTGATTTTCCTACTAAAGAGAGATCTTTTATTTCATCTAATGAAATATTCAGTACTGCTACCTTTCATAGTCTTTTTTGGAGTTCACTGATAAGTAAAGCTACTTTATCTTCAGCTTTTCTTTTTATCTCTTTTTTTGTATTTTTATCATATAAAAAAGAAAAAGCAGAGTAAGATAAATTATAAAAAATAGAACTAATGAAAGTTGGATCAATATCTATAGGTTGCTTAATGTATTCTTCCTTCTGACTACTAACAGAGATAACTTTCTTAATAATATAAAGAGAAAACCAATCCTGTAAGACTATTTGACTTAATGTACTAGATAGCCTATATCTGTAATAATCCAAATTTTCCCTATAATCTAACTTATTATCACTAATTATCTAACTAAAAGAAACTTTAAGTGGTACTACTATAGCTACTACTATTATTACCTTCTTTACTTTCTCTTTAGCTTTACCTTTTTCCTTTAACTCTACTGATAGTTTCCATCCAACTATATAGTTACCTATTATATAGTTTATATTCCCATATTTGATATACTATATATTTTTCTTCCGAGCTTGCTATATAGCATAAGTGACCTTATCCTACCTAGTTTCTTTTTTCTTTTTAGAGGAAGTATTAGACTTTAGTTTAGATTTAATATTAGGCTTAGTTTTTACCTTCTGCTTTAGCTCAGAGATTCAGTCTTTGAGGTTCTTGAATTTCTTCTTATTAGTCTTGAGGATAGGGGCTGCCTCTTTTTCTATACTAGTAGCTTATTCTTTTTGATGAAACTGGCTTTATGCATATATCTCGCTTACCTTCTTGTCCTCAACTTATGACTTAACATTTGCAATAGTCTGAAAGCATATTTCTATACTAGCAAATACCTTATTAAGAATATATTTATTAATACTAACTCAATCTATATAAGTTTTAGTCTTAGGTTAGATATCTTTGATTAGATATTTCTAGAGCTATTCTTATTATAGCATGGCTACTAACTAGTAAACTCTAATCTATATGATGAAGTCCTTCATTAGCCCATCCTTCTTCTAGTACTTCTTCTGAATAAAGACTTTTATATTATATTACTTATACTAGTTCTGATGGACATTAATAAATTTATACTTGAAGATATTAAATATAATTTATTCAACTTATCCTGAATTAGTATTTAGTATTCATTTATACTAATTAGTATAATACTAGGTTCTTGTACCTCTTATAAGTAGATCTACTACAAATAGGATTTTTTCACTATATGTAAAATATGTTAGTAGTATATATTTAAAGGTATAGGCTACCTTTATTAGGAATTCCTTAACTTTATTTAAAGTTCTATTAAACTTTAGAGATAAAAGGAGGTTTTGAGATTCTTTCTTTTCAAAAAGAACCTTGATCTTCTTAGCTAGAGAAAGAGGAGATAGTAGTAGTAGAAGTAGTAGTAGAAGGGCTTTTAGCTTGATACGGACTTTCTAGATAATAAAACTCTCATTATTCACTAATTAAGTATGTTTTATAAGATACTATTAGTCAAATAATAGCTCTTAGAGGTCTTTGATCTTTTGTTTATAATTCTTAATCCAGTAAGATAGTTCTTCTACTGATTCTTTATTAGTCTTATAAAACCTAATATGATCTTCTTACTCTTACTTAATCACCTTTGATAGTAATTTATTTAACCTAATAATATTACTTTTTATAGTATCAAACTCAATTTTTACTATATTAATAATAGCTTCTATATCATTTGTAAGCTTATCAGTTAGTGCTTTCTATTACTTTTCCAATATATTATTTATTAATATAGTTAATTACTGAACTGTATCCTATTGTCTTTTTATTTATCTTTTAAGAGCTACTACTTCTTTAGTTACTTACTATTATAGTAACTTTAAATCTTTGTAAGTAGCTTTTCCTCCTTTGAAGACAACTCTATAAACTTCTTGAATGATCTTATGAGCTTTCTGAGGTATCTTTTGAGTCTCTTGAACTTCTCTAAGAATATATACCTAAGTATTTAGTCTTCTAGTAATATTTATAATTTTGGCTCACTATCGATTGAACTTAGTAGCTTCATCTTAGACAATCTAAGGCAATATATTATTATATTATTGTTGGCTTAGAGAAGGATATATAGATCTTATTAGTAGTATTAGATAATATGAGGATGAATTACTAACTAGTTAATGAGGTCTTCTTTAGGAAGTCTCTCCAATTCATTATATTAAACTAGCTAAGAATAATATTAATTTATTAGGTATGTAGATAGGATATCATAATAATAATTCTATAATTCTAAATAGAATATCTTCTATTGGTATATCCTAGAAATCATCTTCTTTATCTATTTTAGACTGAAGGTTACATAGTGTTTATATGATAGTATAAAGTGTGAGCTCAGGAAATATAAAAGGTTAGTAGGACTAGCTAAGTCTTCTTAGTGTCTAAGAGTTAAATATAGTTTATTTAAGTATATATGATATATGAATTAGGTAAGAATTACTTATTTATAAAGTTATGTCATGGAGGTCCTATTTACTCTTATAGTACTCTAGTAATTAAAAAATAGGATAGCCATACTTATACTGCTATAATAATATTTAGTCTATAACTTAGAATAAAATTGTATAGCAGAAAGTTCAATCTGCTTTAATTCTTACTGACAGATCTTATTTTAAAACTCAAAATAAATCTTTTATCAGTTGGAAATAAAGTAAATTAGATTTAGAACTTTATAATCTTCACATACTCAAGGTATATTTACTTTCGAATACTATTAATAGTAGAATTATATTCAACTAAGAACTACTCTCACTATTTATAATATATAGTAATAGTAGATATTATTTGATAAAATATTTTAGGGAACATGTACCTATGTATCACTTTTTAGATTTTCTTCTTAAATATTATACTATCTATACCTTTATTAATATAGTCATAATCTATACTCATTGCCATAAGTTACTAGCCCAAACAGAGAAAAGATTCCTATACCTATATATTTTATATACTTTACTTAAGCCAACTTATTTTATTAAACAATACTTAGCTAAGATAACTAATTTCTACTTCCAATATAATGCTAATCTCTAATACTATTAAATAACTATCTAATAGTATTATAGAGTTATCTATTTGAGCTTGTGGTAGTATTTTCTTAATAGTATCTAATATCTATTGAAAATAATTTTCAATTACTCATAACTGTATTAATAAAGAACTGTGGGCCATAAATAGATTATTATTAGAGAGGTGTTGATGTGTAAAAGATTATAGAAGTTTAATTCATCTCAATACCTATATTATTTGCAAAGTTATTATTAATAATAGATAAACTTCTATATAGATTTAATTAACTTTACTAAAGGTCTTATAACTCTATGAGTATTACTCCAATCATAAAATAGATTGCGGAAATAGAATCAAGGTAATGAATAGGCCTTGATACAACTTCAAAATATTAAATTTGAAGAACTTTATATTTCAAATATATCTTTGGTCTTAACTTAGAGTATATTTCCTTATAATATTACTAGATACACTTTGGTCTCAATTATACTCTTATAGCTTCATTATTTTATTTGTTTTTACTGAATTGTTTTTCCAAAGTTCAGAGTAATAACTTTAGTTCAGAGTAATACTAAGACTTCAAAATAATAGGTAGTATAGCTAGTATATATATATATAGTTAGCATATTAATCTAAGTATAACTATTGAACTATTAATCAGATACTTATGAAACTTAAACCGTAGCTCTTTCAAGGGTCTATAGATATATCATAAGGGTCGTAACTATTTATGATGATCATATACCACTCTGAGATTTATACTTATTTTATATATTTATCTTTTATAGATAAGTATTAGAAATACTTATACTATACTACTATGAGTATACTTAGAGTCTATATAGATATCTAGGGTCATTCTATAAGAGCTTAAGTACCTATAGTAGGTTTGGATATTACCATATGACATATAGTCAATATATTGATCTAGGTATAATTATTGAACTAGAAATTGGATACTTATAAAACTAAAACCATATCTTCTTTAAGAGTCTATAGATGTATTATAAGAGTCTTAACTATCTGAAATAATTATATACTATTCTGAGGTTCATATCTATTTTATATACTTATTTTTTATAGACAACTATTAGAGATACTTGTATTATACTGCTATAAGTATTCTTATAGTCTATATAGATATTTAAGATTATTTTATAAGAGCTAAAGTACCTATAATAGGGCTGGATATAATCTCTTTATATCTACTTATAGAAAGTATAAGTACTTGGTATTATACTAACTAATATAGGTAAATACTAAATACTAATTCTAGATAAGTTGAATAGAGTGTATTCAATATTTTCAAATATAAATTTATTAATGTTTATTAGAACTAGTATAAGCAATGCTATATAAAAGTCTCCTTTTAGGAGAAGTACTAAAAGAAAGGCAAAGTAATGAAGGATTTCATTCTATAGATTATAGTTCTCTAGTTAGTAGTAGAACTACTTCAAAAATAGCTCTAGAAGTAGTTAATTAAGGCTGTCTAATCTGAGATTAAAGCTTATATAGTTTTAGTTAGTACTAATGAGGATATCTTTAATAAAGTATTTATAAATACAAAGATATACTTTTAAACTATTCTAAATACTAGATCTTAGGTAGAGTATAAGAAAGTAAAGGAGACATATATATAGAACCAATTTTATTAAAAGGAATAGGCTACTAGTATAACAAAGAAGGCACCTTTAAGCTTTAAGAATACAGAAAAGAAGTCTGAGAATCTAAAGGATAGAATTTTTAAGCTAAAATAAAAGACAAAAATTAAGTCTAATATCAAATCTAAATTAAAATTCAATACTTCCTCTAAGAGGAAGAAAGAGCTTAGCTAAGATAGGGTAATATATATTATAAAATAGGCTTAGAAGAAAAATAAGTAATGCATTAAATATAGAGATATAATCTATATAATAAGTGATTATATAGTTGGATAAAAACTATCAGTAGAGTCTAAAAATAAGAGTAAAGCTAAGAAGAAAGTAAAGAAGGTAATAACTATAGTAACTATAGTAGTACTAGTTGAAGTTTCTTTTAGTTAGATAATTAGTAATAATAAGTTGGATTATAGAAAGAACTTAGATTATTAAAGACATAGGCTATTTAGTATATTAAGTCAAATAGTCTTGTAAGATTAGTTTTCTATTTATATTATAAAAAAGGATATCTCTATTGGTGGCTGAAAGGAAGAATATGCTAGGAAACCTATAGATATTAATCTTATTTACATTAGTTCAACTTTTTATAATTTATCTTTTTTTACTTTTTCTTTTTTTTCTTTATTAAATAATAAAATAAACAATAGGACAAAAAGAAAAGCCAATAATGAAGTAGTTTCTTTTATTAATGAACTCCAAAAAAGACTATAAAAGGTAGGAATGCCAGATATTTTATTTTATGAAATCAAAGATCTCTCTTTAGTAAAAAAATTAGATATAAATTTATTAAAATCAGATAGACTAAAGTTTTTTATCTCTCTTAAGTTATCTTAGATATATGGAGTAATAAAAAGGGAACTTTTTATTTATACTTTAGTTAATACTAGTATAGAAGTTACAATTTTCAATTCTGAATTTATTGAACAGATAATATTATCTTAAGTAAAGAGAGAGCCAAAACTGAGATTAGAGAGTATCAATAACTCAATTCTCAATAGGTCTAGTATAATATAAGTCTAGAACCTATAAATAGAAGTCTTTAATATAGAATCAGAGTAAAACAATACTTTTGACCTAATAACTAAGGTTATATACCTTGAACTAGGTCTTTTACTTATTTTGAGGATTGATTAGATTTAGGCCAATTATAATAAGCTATAAATTACTACTACTTATGGCTTTGAGCTTAAGAAGCTATTGGAAATTAAAGAGGTTATAGAATTTACTGACTTTAATGAAGTACTTATAGAAACTTAATAAATTAGACTTATTAAGATAAGGAAATAAGATTATTAGAAGTTCACAAATAGCTATATTTGCAAAGTTATAAAAATAATGGTGACTAAGAACCTCGATAAAGTTATTAATCAATTATTATCTTAGTATATAGATTTTATAAAAATATTTGAAAAGAAAATATAATCTACCTTACCTTCAAATAGTCTACAAGACATAATAATAGAGTTAGTTAAAGAAAAGAGTCCTCTATTAGAAAAGTTATACTCTTTCTTTTCTAATAAACTAGAGATTCTCAAAGAATACCTTAATAAAATACTCCGAACTGATAAGATTAGACTAAGTAAAAGTAGTACTAGTATTTCTATTTTCTTTATCAAATAATTTAATAGTAAGCTCAAGATAGTTATTAACTATAGAGGGCTCAATACTATTATAAAGAAAGATAAGTATCCTCTACTACTTATAACCATTTTTATAAAATAAGTTAGTACTTTACAGGTTTTTTCTAAACTCAACTTAAAACTTAAATTTAACTTATTAAGAATAATAAGTAAAAATAAATAAAAGATAGTATTCAAGACTAGAAATGACTTATATAAGTATATAGTTATAACTTTTGGGCTAACTAATATTCTATCTATCTTTTAATAATATATTAATAGTATTTTATCTAAGAGAATCGATTAAAAGATTATTATATATATTAATGATATCTTTATATATACTTAGACTAAAGAAAAATATATCGAGCTCATTTGTCAGGTACTATAGAAGTTAATAGAGAATAACTTTTATATTAATATAGATAAGTATATCTTTTATATGCTTAAGATAGAATTTATAAAATTTAAAGTTAGCACTAAAGAAATATAAATAGGTCATAAAAAAGTTAATGATATACTTATATAGTAAGCTCCTCAGAATATTAAAGAGGTATAAAAGTTTCTTAGTTTTACTAATTTCTATCATCGATTTATTAAAAGTTTTAGTAGTTTAGCTCTTTTAAATTAAATATTAAAATATAATAAAATTCTTTAGAATTAGATATAATAATATTAAAAAGCTTTTAAGAAGCTAAAATATAAATTTACTATTACTCCAATACTATATTATTATTATCTTAAATAACTAAAAATAATCGAAATAGATGTATCTGATCTAGCAAAAGCTAGTATCCTATTTCAAAAAGAATTAGACAGTTATTATTATTTAGTCCCTTACTACTTGAAGTACTTTATTCTAGTAGAGCTTAATTATGATATTTATAATAAGAAAATGGTCATAGTTATTAATTGCTTTCAGAAATAGAGATACTTTTTAATAGGTCATTTAAAGAAGATCATTATATATACAAACTATAAGAATCTTAAGTTGTTTAATTCTATGAAGTTACTTATTCAAAGGTAAGTAAGATAGATAAAAATATTAAGCTAATTCAATTTTAAAATTATCTACTAATTAGGTAATAAGAATAGTAAAGTCAATATATTTTCCTATTAGGTTAATTTTAACTTTGAAGAAGGAGGGAAGAAGTAGGACCATACAATTTGAATATTCAAATTTGATTAATTCTAACTAGATATAAGTAAAGAAGTACTAGTAATATACTAGATTATAGTACTAAAGGCCTTATGAATAGAAAAATCAATTCGGTCAAAGGAGATTCTAGAGGCTATCCTTATAGATGAGAAGTAGTTAAGGATTTAGAAGGTATTAAAGTTTAGTAATAAATAGCTTAGTCTTAAGTATTATAGTTTAGAAGATAATATAGTAATCTATTATTATAGACTATTATAGACTGTCATAGACTATTACACATTATTATAGACTATTACTTGTAATTATAGATAATACATATATACTATGAACTATTACTTATATTGTAAGTAACCTTATACTAAGTATTATATACAGAAGCTTATTTATGCATATAATAAAAAAAGCTTATATCAAAGTAAATATTATAAGTAAGGATAATTATATATATATAAGAATATTACTATCATTTTTTATTCTTATTCTTTATACAATATCTTATATATTCTAGTTCATAATACAAGCTACTTTATGTCTATATTATTGACTATATCTATACTATTATCTATGTCTATACTTTTGCCTATATCTATACTATTGTCTAATTCTATTATTTATAGTCTATATTACATCCTATATCTATACCATTATTTACAACCAAGCTATTATCCTTAAGTCTACATATGTTTTCTAGAGTTATATTTATAGTCTATATTATAGTTTATACTATAATATTATATTGCATCTCTATACTTTATTGAGTACTATTTTGCCTATTACAGAGGTCTTATTGACTTTTATAGTACTCTTGCAACTAGAAAATAGGACGATCATACTTCTACTGCTATAACAATATTTATTCCACTACTTAGAATAAAATCCGATAGTAAAAAACCGAATCTACTTTAATCTTTTCTAATAGATTTTATTTTATAATATAAAATAAATTTTTTATTAGTGAGAAATGAAATAAATTAGACTTAGAACTTTATAAGCTTTGTATGCTCGAGGTGCTCTTACTTTTGACTACTCTTGATAGTAGAATTAGATTTAACTGAGAACTACTCTTATTATTTATAATATATAGTAATAGTAGATATTCTTTAATAAAATATTTTAATAGATTTACACTTACTCATCACTTTTCGGAATTTCTTTTTAAGTATTATATTATTTATACCTTTACTAATATAGTTATAATCTGTACTTATTATTACAGGTTACTAGACTAACTATAGAGAACATTCCTATGCCTATATATTTCATATACTTTACTTAAGCTAACTTATTCTATTAATGAATACTTAGCTAAGATAACTAATTTCTACTTCTAATATAATGCTAATCCCCTAATACTATCAAATAACTATCTGATAGTATTATAGAGTCATCTATTTGAACGTGCAGTAGTATTTTCTTAATAGTATCTAGTATTTATTAAAAATAATTTTCAACTGCTTATAACTCTATTAATAAAAACTTGTAGGTTACAAATAGATTATTATTAAATAGGCATTGATATGTAAAAGATCACAGAATCTTAATTTATCTCGATACCTATATTATTTATAGAGTCATTATTAGTAATAGATAAACTTTCTCATAAATTTAATTAACCTTATTAAAAGTCCTATAGGTCTATGAGTATTACTCAGATCATAAAATAAATTATGAAAATAGAACTAGAGTGATAAATTAGCCTAAGTACAACTTCAGAATATTAGATTTAGAGAACTTTATATTTCTACTATATCTTTAGTCTTAGTTTAAGGCATACTCCCTTATAATATCACTGGATATACTTTAGTCTAAAGTATACCCTCATGGCTTTATTATTTTATTTATTTTTGCTAAAGTATTTTTCTAAAGTTTAAAGTAATAAATTCAGTTCAGAGTAATACTAAGACCTCAGAGTAATAGCTAGTATAGCTAGTATATATATATATTATTAGCCTATTGATTTAAGTATAACTATTGAACTATTGATTAGATACTTATAAAACTTAAACTATAGCTCCCTTAAGGATCTATAGGTATACTATAAGAGTTTTTGTTATGGGAGCCCTATTCACCTGTATAGTACTCTAGTAACTAAAGAATAGGATGGTAGCACTTATACTACCATAACGATTTTTATTCTGCAACTCAGAATAAAATCCTATAGCAGAAAGTTCAATCTACTTTAATCCTATCTAACAGATCTTATTTTGCAATACAAAATAAATCTTTCGTCAGTCAGAAATAAAGTAAACTAGATTTAGAACTTTGTAGGCTTCATATACTCGAGGTGCTCTTACTTTCAAATATTCTTAATAGTAGAATTAGATTCAACCAAGAACTACTCTTACTATTTATAATATATGATAATAGTAGATATTTCTTAATAAAATATTTTAGGGGACATGTACCTACCTATCACTCTTTGGAATTTCTTTCTAAGTGTTATGCCATCTATACTTTTATTAATACAGTTATAATCTATACTTGTTATTATAGGTTACTAGGTTAAACATAGAGAAGATTCCTATACCTATATATTTTATATACTTTATTTAAGTCGAGTTATTCCATTAAAGAATACTTAGTCAAGATGACTAATTTCTAGTTCCAATATAATACCAATCTCTAATACTATCGAATAAATACTTGATAGTATTATAGAGTTATCTTATTTGAGCTTACAGTAGTATTTCTTCAATAGCATCTAGTGTCTATTGATAATAATTTTCAACTACTCATAACTTATTTGATAAAGAGTCCTGAATCAGAAATAGATTATCATTAGATAGGCATCAATGTATAGAAGGTTATAAAATCTTAATTCATCTTGATATCCATATTATTCATAAAGTTATTATCAGTAATAGATAAACTTCTTCGTAGATTTAATTAACCTTCCTAAAGGTCTTATAACTCTATGAGTATTACTCCAATCATTAATTGAATTATGGAAATGGAATCAGAGCAAAGAATAAGCCTAGATGCAATTTTGAAATATTAAATCTGGAGAATTTTATATTTCAACTATATGTTTGACTTTGGCTCAAAGTACGTTTCCTTATAATATCACTAGATATACTTTAGTCTAAAATACGCCCTCATGGCTTCATTATTTTATTTATTTTTACCAAGTTATTTTCCTAAAGTTTAAGGTAATAACTTTAGTTCAGGGTAACCTCAAGACTTTAGGATAATAGCTAGTATAGCTAGTATATATATATATAGTCAGTATATTAATCTAGGTTTAACTATTGAACCATTAATCAAATACTTATGAAACTTAAACCGTAGCTCTCTCAAGGGTCTATGGGTGTGCCATAAGGGTCTTAACTATCTATGATAGTTATATACCACTCCAGGGTTCATACCCATTTCATATACTTATTTCTTATAGATAAGTATTAGAAACGCTTGCACCACACTATTATAAGTGTATTTAGAGTCCATATAGATATCTAGGGTCGTTCTATGAGAGCTCAAGTACCTAAGGTAGGGCTGGATATTACTCCATAACAGTGCCTCCCCCCTTAAGGTTCTTGTCTGCAAGAACCTAATTAATCATGCAAATATAATCAGTATTACTACTAACAACTATAGATAGGGCTTGAAGATCAGTCCTCATATACCATAGCTAAAATACAGCTGTGTATATCTTATTGCATTCTTAAGATAGAAAATGGTATAAGAAATACAGATAGAAAACAAAAAATGTATGAAAGATAATTCCAAAAATCTAAAGCCTAAGTAAAAAAAAATGAAAAATCCTCACAAGACAACATCAGGGTCCCATAGCTTACGAGGATTATCTAGATAGAATTTCCAAATGATTTCAGAGCCTCCATCATTCAAGTTCTCATATAGTTCCTATGTATTGTTATTAGGACTATAACTCTTCCAGGAAACTAAATACATTACTCTTCCTTTCTGAAGCTCACTTATCCTAACCTTCTCTATTTGGTACTCTAATTATTCAAGATTGATGGAAGGCAGTATTGGCGAACATCTGCCGATAATCATATTAAAGTGGTAGAGTTTTAACAGACTGATATGGAAGACAGAGTAGGTTTTACCTGTACTTGAGGTAAGTTCTAACTCATAAGTATAAATACTAATAAGTCAATTGATTTTGACCTTTCCTCGAAGCTTGTAGTCAAGCTTTTTGGTCAGACACCTAGTCTTAATATTCTTAGTATTGACTATAACCCAGTCTACTACCTTGAATGTCAGTTCCTTCTCTGCCACCTTAAGATTATAGTATTTTAATATGTTGGCTTACACTACCTTCATATTCTCCCTTATTACCTCTTTTATTACATCTAGAGTTTTGACTGTTTTAGTCACCTCAGGGTTGTTGGATTCGATTGAGGCCTCGATTGGGTTCTGAAAGTTGTTCTCGAGGTGTTGCCTATATGCTACATAAAAAGAAGTGCATTTAGTGCTAGAGTGGATAGTGTTATTGTAGCAAAACTCAGCAAACAGAAGTAACTCTACCCAGTCATCCTAATTCCAATAGTAATATATTCATAGATAATGCTCTAAGATCTAATTGACCTATTCAGTTTGACTATCAGTTTGGGGGTGATATACCAAGGACTTATCTAACTCAACTCCTAATAATCGTATAACTTCCATCTAGAACAAACTTATGAATACTGAGTCTCTATCTGAAATAACTCTCTTTAGTAACTTATATAATCTCTATACCTCTTTGACAAATATCCTAGCTAACTCTTTAGTCTTTTGGTTCTTTAAAGGAATAAAATACATTATTTTAGTAAACTTATCGACAATAATCTAGATTTAATTATACCCCTTAACTAGAGGTAAATTAGTAATGAAATCTATTGAAATATATTGCCACGGCCTATAGAAAATTGGAAGAGGTATGAGATTGCTATATTTCTTGTATTATGCTATTTTGTTGTACTAGCAAGCATCACATATATGGACATAGTTATGTACCTAATCTTTTATATTCAGCTAGTAGTAATTTCGTTTTATAAGTTTGGGAGTATTATCATGTCTAAAGTATCCTGCAACTTTAGTATTATGGCTCTAGAATACTACCTTTAGCTTGAGTAAATTATTATTAGGAATATATAAACGTTTTTCATAGATTACTATATTATTTTCCAAACTATAGTACTCAAGACTGGGATATTCCTTACTAAACTTCAACATATTTTGAATCCCTAACTATTTCTTATCCATAAGGCCATCCTTTAGGATTTCCTTCAACCAAGTTGATTCTTTTGCCTATGAGGCCTTCACTACTATAATTCAGTGCGTTACTAGTTTCTTCTCACCTAAACCCAGTTGGGATTGACTAGATTTAAACATTCGAATCATATATATTATAGGCGGGTTGTAACTATGAGAATACTTTGATAAGAAGTTAGTGGAGGAAAGTATAAATATAGTGACAACTTGCGTATAATTGTGGACTCGGTAAAAGTAAAGCTATATAGACTTAGAATACCTCTTAGGGCTTGCTTCTATTGACTATCTAAATCTGCCGGTTTATATAGCAGATTTAATCTGATGAGGATGCTATTATATTAGAGTATCTCCAATATGACTACTATCCGATCGAGAGACTATTCTCCAATACGAGTATACATATAGACTTAATAATAATATATAATAAGCTAAACAATGAATAATAGTCGACAAGTATCAGACTATAGAAAGTAATAGAATTATAGTAAAGAGAATATATATATGAGATAATGTATTAAAGAACATACACTTCCATATACTAATCCTATTAATACCTACCTAGACGCTCTACCATATTTGCGTAGGTGATCAGGCCAGCATAATCAGCAGCTATAGAAGGATATTGGTTCTACTATAGGTATAGGTCTCTTACTTGAGCTATAATATTACTCTCTATTCAAAAGGCAGCTGTCTTCAGCTGAACATAAAGTCTTTCTTCTCTAGGTTAGAACAATATATTAGTAATAACTCAAGTAATAGTAGTAGGTATTAACTCTTGGCTAAGTACCTCTCTCCCTAGGGAGTTTAGGGTACTATAAGACCGATACACCTATATATACATACTATGGCTATTAAAAACCAAACCTCTCGCTAAAAAACTATCAATAGAAAAGGCAATGAGTAGGAGAGTAAAAGGTACTATGTCTTCATCTATTAAATAACTCGATATAGGCCGAAGCCTGAAACGTCTCAATATAGGCCTAAGGCTAGAATGAGTCGATATAGGCCAAAGACTTAAACGTCTTGAGTATCTCGACGCTTATTAAGGAACTTCTTACAATATTTAGTAAGCTTCTCGAGACAATTATCTAACCTATCAAAAGTCTTCCAAGTATCTTTATACTCTGTATACCCAACCCAGTATATCCTATCCTTAACCATTCTTGGATACTTGTATAAGTCCACTATAGATTCGACTTCGAAGATATCTTCCTCATCTTTATCCATATCTTGTGGTTCATCCCATCATCTAAATAGCTTAAAGAGTGTGACATGAACAATATTATGCTACCATATACTATTAGGAACTTCGAGCCTATATACATATAAACCAACAGCTTCAATGACCTTATACAGGCCAATCCATTTACTAGTTAGAGAATGGTTATTCCCAACTCATATCTATAGGTTCCTCTAATCAACTAATACCTAATCATCGATAGTAAATTGTTATACCTTCTTGAGATGAGTAGTGCTTCATTTGTAGTTGATTTGCTTGAGGGTATTGTGAACTTAGTTGTAGATAGTTGTTATTCAGTCTAGCTATTCATCTGCAGTAGAAGAGGAGAACTCGTATTCGTCAGAGAGGTGAATAATGCATGGGTCGAAGCTGCAAAGACTTTAGTATAGTGAGTGCCTATAAGTGGAGTGGATGGTAGTATAATAGGCAAACTTGGCTAGGAGTAGCTATCACTTCTGACATTATTGCCTATCATAATAGTAGATGTGGAGGTATTGCTTAAGTATCTAGATGGCGCATTCAGCAAGGCCATCAGTCTATGGGTGGTAGGCGGTAGAGAAGCAGAAGGTAATACTAAGCATTTTGTTAAGTTCCTTAAAGAACTTAAAGGCGAACTGTAGACTATAGTCAAAGGTAATATACTTAAGTAAGCCATAGAGTCTCCAAACCTCATTAATGTATGTATTGGCCATATCTACTACTATACAAGTTGTCTTTGCCAGTATATAGTATTGTACTTTGGTGAACTGGTCGTTAATGACAAAGAGAGTATTGAACTCTTCAGACTCCAGTAGTTCTCTAACAAAGTCCATAGCTATCTCTTCAAAGGGTTATTCCTCTATTGGTATCGATACCAACTTAGTCTACCTACTGTACCTATCTGTCTTCACTTGTTGACACTTAATACATCCTGCTATATACTTGGCAATATCTTCCTACCACTTATCCTATGTAAAGTTTCTCAATACCAGCTCCTAAGTATGATATCTTCCCCAATATCCTGCCACCTGACTATCATAGTACTGTATGAGCAATTTCAACTTATGTTTAGGAAGAACAACCTATAAGTTATCCTTCTTTTCCCAACTAGTGATATCAATCTAGTCCAATTCCATATCATTGGTATCCTCTTTATCCTCTTACTCGTTTTCCTCAAGTACCAAGAGTTGTCCATTTATGAAAAATCTAGTGTCTATACCTGATTTCTCTTCCCCTGAATGTCTAGATAGGCCATTTAGCTTACCTATCTTTGAGCCAGGTTGGTAGTAGATATTGTAAATAAATTCGAACATTTTGAGGTATCAGGATGCTTAATAAGAATTGAGCTTCTGCTTCGTATTAAAGTACTATAGCCCTTAATGGTCTTTGTAGACATTCATATATACTCTCACCAACTAATTGTGCTATTTCTGGAAACAATCCACTATTACAAATAGTTCCTTATTATAGATTGGCTAGTTTCATTGTGCTTTGGAGAGGATTTTAGTATAGTACTCAACAGAGTAAAGTTGCTTCCCTCTATTGACAGTATAGTATTGAGAAAGGATACTAGGAATAGCCTGATTATTAGCATCAGTCTCCATAATAGTCTCTAACTGTCGATTGAACTGAGTAAGGATAGGAGTAGAGAGGAACTATTCTTGAAGGTCATCAAAGTCCTACTGTTGTTCATATCCCTAACTAAAGAGAATATCTTTAGTTAAGTCGAAAAACAGTTATGCTCAGGTACTATAGTTAGAGATAAATTAATGGTAGTAGTTAGCAAAACCTAAAAAGGTTTGAACCTCTTTCTTCTTTATAGGGAAAGACTACTTGGACACCATTTTGAGCTTAGCTAAGTCTATTTGGACTTGTTGATCATTGATGATATGGCCAAGGAAGATGGTTTCATGGACATAGAATTCGGACTTGATCAAGTTAACTATGAGATCATAGTCGATGCACTACTATAGAACTCCCTCAATGATTTATTGATGTTCTTCTTTAGTTTTACCTCTATAGTTAAGTATATTGTCAAGGTACCAGACACATCCCTCCATATCCTTAAAAACTGTATTCATTATTTCCTAAAAGATAGTTAGAGTATTGGTCAATCCAAATAGCATTACCATATTCTCGAATAACCCTTTCTTTATATGAAAGGCTATCTTCTACTCATCACCTAGTATAATCTTAATAAGGTTGTATCTATTCTTAAGGTCCACCTGAGTGAACCATTTGCCTCCTTAGGTTTTATCCAACAATTTGACAATAAGGGGAAGAGGATACTTATTCGTAATCATAAGATAGTTAAGAGCCTGGTAATCGATACAAAGCCTCAAGGATCCATCTTTCTTTCGCACAAATAGGATCAAAGCACTAGTAGCTGAGCGAGACCTTTTGATTTTGCCTATAAGGAGGTTTTCGGAAAGGTACTTCTAGAAGGCTTTATCTTCCTTCCATGTAGTCTTGTAGATAATACTAGTAGGTATCTTAGTATTTGACTCTTTGAGGGGGATCTCGTGATCCTACGGCTTATATTCAGGGAGTCTAGCTGCCATTTCAGAAGTAAAGTAATATACGTAATGAGAGTATTGTTTGCTTACATCAATAATAAAAATTATCTCGCCATCCTCGATGAGCTCTTCAATATCTAAAAGGGAGATTTTAGGAATCTAATAAATAGAATAAGGGATAATCAAACCTATAGAAATATTCCTTAAGCACCGGTCTTGAGTATCTACTGAAAACCCATTTTCCATCAACCAAGATAAACCTAAAATCATATTCTTATTCCTAATGTCTAATACTTTAGTATCCATTCTATACTTACTAAGGAAAGAAGAGCGAGAATTCAATGTATCAAATGTAGTATTGACAACAAACTTTCCTCTAGGAATGTGAGATCTATCTCCCTATTGAACTCGAACCTGCTGAGCTCTCTTCCAAACACGCAACTTAATAGCTAACCTTCTTCCAATGACTAGAGTATTAGCTCCACAGTTAACAACTACTTTGACCTCTTCCCCAGTAATAAGAATCCAAACTATTAGGAGAGGAGTGTGGCGAGAAGTATACTTGATAGCAAAAGAAGTACACTTTATTTGTTTTCCAACTCCTCTTCTAAGCCAAGCTATATTATTTTAAAGTGACTCTAGTCTGTTCGAGCCTTCTTCTTACTTGGTTCCTTACTATTATTGAGGTATTTGAGTACTAGAGGATCTTGAGTACTATTAAAGAAGGTGTATTGCTTGGTTTTATAGGTGTTTCGTCTACAAAGTCTATATTTCCCTTCCTCCCTTCATTTGTTATATATAAGAGTGAAGATGCATATTTGCGTATTTTCCTTTGTAATACTGGTAGTAGTAGAAATAGTAGCTACTTCTCCTCATAGTTGAATATAGTCCTCAAATGATCTCTTCTTTGACTTCAATTGTTTGGAGGTGGCATTTGTTATGAGGTAACATTTAGCCCTACCATAGGTACTTGAGCTCCTATAAAACGACCCTAGATATCCATACGGACTCTAGGTACACTCATAGCAATGTGGTGTAAGCTTTTCTAATACTTATCTATAAGAGATAAGTATATGAAACGGGTTTGAATCTCGGAGTGGTATATAACTATCATAGATAGTTAAGACCCTTATGGCATACCCATAGACCCTTGAGGGAGCTACGGTTTAAGTTTCATAAGTATCTAATTAATGGTTCAATAGTTACACCTAGATCAATATGCTGACTATATACATATATACTAGCTATACTAGCTATTACCCTGAAGTCTTGTCGTTACTCTAAACTGAAGTTATTACCCTGAACTTTAGGAAAATAACTTAGTAAAAATAAATAAAATAATAAAGCTACGAGAGCGTACTTTAGACCAAAGTGTATCTAGTAATATTATAAAGGAGTGCGCTCTAAAACAAAGCCAAAAATACAGTTGAAATATAAAGTTCTCCGAATTTAATATTACAAAGTTGTATCTAGGTCTATTTATCGCCCTGATTCTATTTCCGCAATCCATTTTATGATCGGAGTAATACTCATGGAGTTATGAGACCTTTAGGAAGGTTAATTAAATATACGAGGAAGTTTATCTATTACTGATAACAACTCTATGAATAATATAGGCAATAAGATGAATTAAGATTCTATGATCTTCTACACATTGATGCCTATCTAATGATAATCTGTTTATAACCCACAAGTCTTTATTAATAGAGTTATGAGCAGTTGAATATTATTTTAAATAGATACTAGACACTATTAAGAAAATACTACTGCAAGCTCAAATAAGATGACTCTATGATACTATTGAATATTTATTCGATAGTATCGGGGATTGGTATTATATTGAAAGTAGAATTTAGTTATCTTGGCTAAGTATTCTTTAATGGAATAAGTCAGCTTAAGCAAAGTATATGAAATATATAGACATAGGAATCCTCTTTAAGTTCAGGCTAGTAACCTGTGACAATGAGCGTAGATTACAACTACGTTAACAAAGGTGTGGATGGCATAACACTCAGGAAGAAATTCTGAAGAGTGACGGGTAAGTGCGAGTCTCTCAAAATATTTTATCAAAGAATATCTATTATCACCATGTATTATAAATAGTAAGAGTAATTCTCAGTTGAATCTAATTCTACCATCAAAAGTATTCAAAAGCAACAGTACCTCGAGTACACAAAGTCTACAAAGTTTTAAGTCTAGTTTACTTTATTCCTGACTGATAAAAGATTTATTTTGTATTATGAAATAAGATCTGTTGGAAAGGATTAAAGTGGATTAAACTTTCTACTATATGATATTATTCTATATTTTGGAATAAGGATCATTATAGTGATAGAAGTATGGCCGTCCTATTTTCTAGTCGCAAAAGAGCTATAAGGGTTAATAGAGCTTCTGTAACATTACTTTGTAGACAAGTAATTCTCGTCTTGTTTATATATCATATACTCGAATCATCATATCTAATTCCCAGATACCAAGAGGGCCTAGCTAGCTCTACCAATCTATAATGTTACCTGATATCATACCCCATACTATCATACAACGCCTACATAACCTTCCGTAATCTGCAATAAATATAGAAGATGATATGCCAATATAAGACATCCTCTCATGAGTAATAGGATCTTGCAGGCAATAGTTTTATTCTTTTGATAAATTAATATCATACCCACAAGGGTTTTAACCAGGTCTATTATATCGAATAGATCTACCAACTTAGTGACCACTATAGCGAGTAGGTAGCAATACCTTCTCTCAACGTCCGACACGTCTACCACCACATCCCACTAAAGCTATACCTTCTGCTATAAGTCAAGAACAATATGACCAACTATTAGCTTATATTATTCAGGATAGAGCCACTGAGTTTGAATGCCAATGGGTTGAACTCACAGACCTTACAAGAGGTCTATAAGTACAGGCAAAACTGCTAGTCGAAACTCAGGAAGCTTACAAGGTACCTCAGGAAGCTAATCAAGCAGTCTTCAAAGGCGCCAAAGCCACCTATGAGGATTTAAAGTTACTGCGACAGCAAGTAACTGAGGAAGTAGCCACTATTAAGAGGCAA
Source organism: Tirmania nivea (assembly GCA_015179035.1). NCBI lineage: Eukaryota > Fungi > Ascomycota > Pezizomycetes > Pezizales > Pezizaceae > Tirmania > Tirmania nivea. Next base: position 112,894 of record WHUY01000095.1, read on the forward strand.
ACCACTAGATAAGAAGATGCAGTTAAACGTCTAACTGTATCTATTAGTGAGGTATTAGAGAAATAGTGGGATTTACTGACTGATAAACTTACTCAAGATACTAGAGTGATCGTCGATGCAACCAAAAGTAAATTCGATACGATCAAAGCCGATGTGGGTAAGGTAAGTGACTAGATGCAAAAGACGATCAAACAGGAACAAAATAATTACATTTAGAGCTGTGAGATAAATAGAGAATCAGTTGAGGCCCTCTCCTACCTGATTCAAACTCATAAGAGGAAGCTCAAGGACTTATAAGAGCTTCCAATCAACCAACCCACCATAAAGGGTATTTGATCAGATGGCATAGATAGTTTTATCCGTGACGTTCACATAGGCCTAGTAGGTGGTCTCGTACCTCTACTACTACTACCTCTACTACTACCATCTCCACCACCTCTAGCCAAGAAGACCAACGTTCTTTCTGAAAAGAAAGAACCCCAAAACCTCCCCTTACCTCTGAAGTTTGATAGAACTTCGAGTAAACTCAAGGAATTCCTCATGAAGGTAGATCACACCTTTGAATATATACTGGTAATATACTCTACTCATAATGAAAAAATCTTGTTCATAGCAGATCTATTTATAGGAGGAGCTAGCACCTAGTATTATACTAATCAACATAAGCGAATACCAGATGCCAACTCCAGATAGGTCGAATGGGACACATTTAATATTTTTAAATAAGAATTCATTAATACCTATTAAAACCAGCATAAGTAATGGGATACAAAGGTCTCCCTTCAAAAGGAGTACTAGAAGAAAGGTGAGTTGATAAAGGATTTCATCGCTCAGGTCAGGGTTTATCAGTTAGTAGTAGAGCTACTATGGGAAGAGCTCTGGTAGCATCTGATTGGCACTATTCAGTCTGAGACTCAGACTTACATAGTCCGAGTCAGTATTAACAAGGATATTCTTGATAAAGTGCTGGCTAGTACAGAAATGTACTTTTAGGCAATCACTAATGTCGAGTCTCAGGTTGAGTACGAGAAGGTTAGGGAGACATATGTACAGAACCAGTTCCGTCAAAAGGAACAGGCATCTGGTATAAAAAAGGAGGAAGCTTCCGCTCCTAAGACTACAGAGAAAAAGTCTAAGAACCTTAAGGACCGAATCTCTAAGCCGAAGTAGAAGGCAAAAACCAAGCCTGATGCTAAATCTAAAGCCAAGTCCAATACTTCCTCCAAGAAGGAAAAAGAGCCTAGCTAAGATACAGTTACTTACGCTATGCGGTAGGCTCGGCAGAAGAATATACAGTGTATTAAGTGTGGAGATAAAAACCACATGATGGGTGACTATACAGTTGGATGGAAACCCTCAGTAGAGTCAAAAGGAAAGGGTAAGGCTAAGGAGGAAGTGAAGAAGGTGACAACTATGGTAGCTATAGTAGTGCCACTTGAAGTTTCATTTGGACAGATTATTAGTGATGACGAATTGGACTGTAAGGGGGAACTCAGACTGTTAGAGATGCAGGCTATCTAGTACGTTAGGACAGATGGTCTTGTAGGATTGGTTTTCCATTTATGTTGTAAAGAAGGGTATCTTTATTAGTAGTTGGAAGGAGAAACATGTTAGGAAACCCATAGATATTGACCTCACTTTCATTAGTTCTATTTCTCGTAATTTGTCTTTTTCTACTTTTCTTTCTTTACAAAAGTCAAAAAAAAGAACAAAAAGAAAAGCTAATAATGAGATAGCTCCTCTTGTCGGTGAACTCCAAAAAAGACCACGAAAGGTAATGGTGCCGGATATGTTTTTGGATAGAATTAAGAACCTCTCTTTGGCAAAAAAATTTAGTATGAAGGTATTGAAGTCTGATGGGTTGAAATTTCTTATTTCCATTAAGTTATCATGGATGTATAGAGGAATTAAACATGACCTTTCTATTAATGCTTTAGTTGATACTGGCGCAGAAGCTATGATTTGTAATTCTAATTTCATTGAACAGATGATGTTGCCTTAGGTTAAGAGGGAGAAAAGACTAATATTAAAGAGCATCGACGGCTCGATTCTCAAGAGGTCTGGCATAGTGTAGGTTCGGAACCTGCACATAGAAGTTTCTGATACAAGATCAGGGTGAAATACAACCCTTGACCTGATAACTAAGGTTGTGTACCTTCAACTAGGTCTTCTACTCATTTTGGGGATAGATTAGATCATCGCTAATTGTGATAAGCTACGAGTCACCACTCCTTATGGGCTTGAGCTTAAGAGGGCATTAGAAATTAAGAAGGTTACTAATTTCGCTGACTTTGATGAAGTACTTGCAGAGACTTAGTATATCAGACTTATTGAGATTGGGGAATAGAATTATCAGAAGTTTACAAATGGGGACTTTTGCAAGGTTATGAAAATAACTGCGACTGAGAACCTAGAGAAACTTGCTGATCAATTGTCATCTCAGTACAGGGATTTTGCAAAAATCTTTGGAAAGGAGATGCAATCTACCCTTCTCTCTCATAGTCCACAGGACATAATAATCGAGTTGGAAGAAGGAAAAATTCCGCCATCAGGAAAGGTGTATCCTCTCTCCCCTAATGAACTGGAGCTTTTCAAATAATACCTTGATGAGATGCTCCAAACCGGCAAGATTAGACCGAGCAAAAGTAGTGCTAGCACTCCTGTTTTCTTCGCCAAACAACCTAATGGCAAGCTTCAAATAGTCATAGACTATAGAGGTCTCAATGCCATTACCAAGAAAGATAAGTATCTCCTGCTACTTATGACCACTCTTATAGAACAAGTTGACACTTCACAGGTTTTCTTTAAACTCGACTTAAAACTTAGGTTTAACTTACTAAGAATATCAGCTACAGATAAGTAGAAGACAGTATTTAAGACTAGATATGGCTTGAATGAGTATACAGTTATACCTTTTGGGCTAACTAATGCTCCATCTGTCTTCCAACAATATATTAACAATATTCTATATGAGAGAATCGACTGAGGGATCATTGTATATATTGATGATATTCTTATATATTCTCAGACCAAAGAAGAATATGTCGAGCTTGGCCGTTGGGTGCTGCAGAAGCTAACAGAGAATAACCTTTGTATTAATATTGACAAGTATATCTTCTATGTCCTCAAGGTAGAATTCGTGGGATTTAAGGTCAGTACTAAAGAGATACAAATATGTCAGAAAAAAGCCAAAGATATCCTCGCATGGCAAGCACCTCGGAACGTCAAAGAGGTATAGAAGTTTATTGGTTTTACTAATTTTTATTGCTGGTTTATTAAAGGCTTTAGTAGTTTAGCTCTCCTAATTTAAATACTTATATACAATAGAGTTTCTTAGAATTAGATATAGTAGTATTAGAAAGCCTTCGATGAACTAAAATATAGGTTCACAACTACTCTGATACTTCGCCATTATTACCCCAAATGACCAAAAATAATTAAGATAGATGTATCTAATCTAGCAAAAGCTGGTATCCTATTCTTGAAGGAACCAGATAGTTATTAGCACCCTGTTGCTTACTACTCAAAGCGTTTTATTCCTGCAAAGCTTAAATATGACATTCATGACAAAGAAATAGCCATAATTGTTAACTGCTTTCAGAAATGGAGACACTTTGTAATGGCTACCCTGGAGGAGATAATTGTTTATACAGACCATAAGAACCTTAAGTACTTTAATTCTACGAAGTTACTCAATCGAAGGTAGGCTTGTTGGGCGGAAATACTAAGCCAATTCAATTTTAGGATCATCTACTACCCAAGTAATAAAAACAGCAAGACTGATGCCTTTTCTCATCAAGTTGATCCTAACCTCGAAGAAGGGGGAGAGAAGTAGGACTACATGATTCGGATGTTCAAACTTGGTCAATTCCAACTAGGTTCAGGTGAGAAGGAACTAGTAACGTGCTGAATTATGGCAGTAAAGGCCTCATAGATGGAAGAATCGACTTGGTTGAAGGAAATCCTAGAAGCTGGCATCATGGATGAAAAGTAGTTAAGGATTCGAAATACATTAAAGTTTGGCAATGAATATCTCAGTCTTAAGTACTACGGTTTAGAAGATGACATGGTAACCTATGAAAGACATTTGTATATTCTTGACAACAACTCAGTTAAGCTAAAAGTGGCATTCCAGAGCCATGATGCTAAAGTTATAGGACACTTCGGATATAACAAAACTCTCGAACTAATAAAGCGAAATTACTACTGGCCGAATATAGAAGATTAGGTACATGACTACGTCCATATATGCAATGCTTGCCAGCGAAACAAGATAGTGTAACACAAGAAATATGGTAAGCTCATACCTCTTCTAATTCCCTATAGGCTATGGGAACATATTTCGATAGATTTCATTACTGATTTACCTCCAATCAAAGGGTATAATCAGATCTGGGTTATTGTCAATAGATTTACCAAAATAGTAAATTTTATTCCTTTGAAAAACCGGAAGGCTAAAGAGTTAGCTGGGATATTTGTCAACGAGGTATAAAGACTACATAGGTTGCCAAAGAGGGTCATTTCGGATAGGGACTCAGTGTTCACAAGTTCATTTTGAATGAAAGTTATATAGTTATTAGGAGTTAAGTTGGATAAGTTTTTGGCATATTACCCCCAGATGGATAGTCAAACTGAACGAGTTAACCAGATCCTAGAGCATTATTTACGGACATATTACTATTGGGATCAGGATGACTGGGTTGAGTTACTTCCCTTTGCCGAGTTCTATTACAATAATACTGTCCACTCTAGTACTAAATGTACTCCCTTCTATACAGTATATGGCCAACATCTTAAGAACAACTTCCAGAACCCAACCGAGGCCTTAACCGAATCCAACAACCCCGAGGCAGCTAAGATAGTCAAAACTCTGGATACAATGAGAGAGGTAATAAGGGAGAACATGAAGGCAGCACAGGCCCATATGTCAAAGTACTACAATCTTCAGGTGGCAGAGAAGGAAATGACATTCAAGGTAGGGGACTGAGTTATGGTCAATGCTAAGAACATTAAGACTAGGAGTCTGACCAAGAAGTATGAGTACAAGCTTCGAGGCAAGTTCAGAATCAAATAACTCATCGATACTTATGCTTATGAGTTAGAACTTCCCTCGAGTATAAGCAAAACATACCCCGTCTTCTACATTAGTCTGTTTGAACTCTACCACTTCAACACGATTGTCAGTAGATGTTCGCCAACACTCCCTCCTATCGATCTCAAAGAATTGGAGTACCAGATAGAGAAGGTTAGGACAAGTGAGCTTTGGAAAGGAAGAGTGATGTACTTGGTTTCCTAGAAAGGTTACGGTTCTAATGACGATACATGGGAACTATATGAGAACTTGAAGAATGAAGGCTCTGAAATCGTTCGGAAATTCCATCTAAATAATCCTCATAAGCCATGGGACCCTGATGTTATCTTGTGAAGATTTTTCATTTTTTCCTATTTAGGCTTTAAGTCTTTAGAATTATCTTTCATGCATTTTTTGTTTTCTACCTGTATTTCTTATACCATTTTTGTCCCAGGAGTGTAATGAGACGTACGCAACTATGTTTCGGTTGTCGTATATGAGGACTGGTCCTCAAGCCCCATCTATAGTTATTAGTAGCAATACTGATTCTATTTATATGATCAATTAGGTTCTTGCAGACAAGAATCTTAAGGGGGGAGGCACTGTCACAGGGTGACATCCAGCCCTACCATATAAACTTGAGCTCCTATAGAACGACTCTAGATATTCATACGGACTCTAGGTATATTCACAGCAGTGTGGTATAAGCTTTTCTAATACTTATCTATAAGAGATTAGTATATAAAATGGGTTTGAACCTTGGAGTAGTATATAACTATCATGGATAGTTAAGACCCTTATGACACGCTCATAGACCCTTGAAAGAGCTACGGTTTAAGTTTCATAAGTATCTGATTAATAGTTTAATAGTTACACCTAGATCAATATACTGACTATATGCACATATACTAGCTATACTAGCTGTTACCCTGAAGTCTTGGCGTTACCCTGAACTGAAGTTATTACCCTGAACTTTAGGAAAATAACCCGGTAAAAATAAATAAAATAATGAAGCCACGAAGGCATACTTTAGACCAAAGTGCCTCCGGTAATATTATAAGGGAGTGCGCTCTAAGCCAAGGCTAAAGATACAGTTAAAATATAAAGTTCTCCTAATTTAATATTTGAAAGTTGTATCTAGGCCTATTCATTGCTCTGATTCCATTTCCGTAATCTATTTTATGATTGGAGTAATACTCATAGAGCTATAAGACTTTTAGCAAAGTTAATTAAATCTACAAGGAAGTTTATCTATTACTAATAATAACTCTGTAAATAATATAGGCAATGAGATAAATTAAGATTCTATGATCTTCTAAGAATTGACGCCTACCCAATAATAATCTGTTTGTGACTCATGAGTTTTTATTAATAGAGTTATGAGTAGTTGAAAATTATTTTCAATGGACACTAAATGCTATTAAGAAAATACTACTGCAAGCTCAAATAAGATGACTCTATGATACTGTTGGGTATTTATTCGATAGTATCAGGGATTGGTATTATATTGGAAGTATAATTTAGTTATCTCGGCTAAGTATTCTTTAATGGAATAAGTCGGCTTAAGTGAAGTATATAAAATATATAGGTATGGGAATCTTCTCTACGTTCGGGCTAGTAACCTATGACAATGAGCGCAGATTACAACTGCATTAATAAAGGTATAGATGGCATAACACTTAGAAAGGAATTCCAAAAAGTAACAGGTAGGTGTGCATCCCCTAAAATATTATATCAAAGAATATCTACTATTACTACACATTATAAATAGTGAAAGTAATTTGTGGTTGAATCTAATTCTACTATCAAAAGTATTTGAAAGCAAGAGCACCTTGAGTACATGAAGCCTATAAATTTCTAAATCTAGTTTACTTTATTTCCAACTGATGAAAGATTTATTTTGTGTTACAAAATAAGATCTATCGGAAAAGATTAAAGCGGATTAAACTTTCTGCTATAGGATATTATTCTGTATTTCGGATTAAGTATCATTGCGGCAGTAGAAGTATGGTCATCCTATTTTCTAGTTGCAAGAGCACTATAAGGGTTAATAGGGCTCCTGTGATAGTATTATAGTTTTGGCTCTAGAATTCTTAATGGACAATATCCATCTCAATGAGTTTTTATTTCCAGACCATAGGATTATTTCGAAGGTTCTTATAGTATACTATGGATACTTAAAGGTTGCAGGGGAGGTTGGAAATAATGATATTAATTATCTAGGGATTCGACAACTTGGTATAGGTATTTAGCCTATCAACTTCTATTAGGTAATCAAAAACTGAACTAGTCTTCTTTAGACTTGCTAGGTTGTAGTAAGCTTGGTCTTCTTGATAGTGATCTCTATAGTATACTGTTATCGCCTCCTTTACTTGTACCTATATGGCATACTAGTATCTATTAGCCTTCTACCAATCCAGCACCTTTCCTTCTAAGTATAATCCAACATATACGAGCTTCTGTTCCTTATTCCTAATAAGTGTGATAAGGAAATAATCATTCACTTGTAGGATCTAGCTCTCAAGTTGTATTCACTCTCCCTTGAATTTAGTAGAGGGTGGTGCCTTCCCAGCTACTAGTCTGCTTTCTCAGTATTAATTAGATGGGAGAGGTAGTGGTGTTGGGTCTCGACGTAGTCGTTAGGGTAATCGAGGTGGCAGTGGGGGTAGTGGTACTTATAGTGGTAGTAGAGGTAGTGGTGCTTATGTTCGCGGAGGTAGTGGTGCTTGTAGTAGTAGAGGTAGTAGTGCTTATGGTAGCGGAGTTGTAATGAATGATACTAGACAGTAGTTATTTGGTACTGTTTATACAATCTATATCTACTAGAATATATATATATGTATACTAGTTCTTCTGAGGGATTGCCTTAGAAGGGTAATTGTTATAAGGTAGAGAGTTTTATTAGGAACGTTAATTAATAGGTGTAATCTTTACTTAGATTATTTGCTAACTAACTGATCTATAGTTAGTTGTTGCCTATCTGAGTAGTTTGAGGAGGAGATTCCAGAAGGGAATTCGTACTTCTTTTATACTTATTCAATAATGTATCTGATAGTTCAAAATACATAGAATATAGCACTTGCCATGGGATAGTGCTACATGAGTCATAGGAAATATGAGTCATAAGAAATACATAACTCATAGGAAATATATGAGTCATAGGAAACATGAGTTATAGGAAATATAAATCATAGAATATAAGGCTATACTGGAGCTATGCTATATTCTCAAGGGTATATATTAGACGGCAAGTTCTACTAAATAACTAACTACCAGATTCAGTAGTTATAGAATGATAATAGATATAGAAAATATGAGATAAATAAAATAATAAGAAATAATATCTCTTATTACAAGAGTTAGTAGTATCTGTTCAGCAGCTTATTCAAGTATGTCTACTAGACCTTATTGAGATAGTCATAGCTAAGGTGCAAGAACTTGATTCTTTACCTAAGTTAGGTGTTTTTCAATAGTAGTAAAATACTAGTTATAGTATTGCTGATGCCATTCCGCCTGATCTTTCAACCAGTTAAGATTATTGTGAATAGTCTCGAATTCTTGCTACTATTACTGCTGCCCTATGAGAATCAGTCCCTGTATTTGATTTAGTAACTCAGTAGTATCATTTGATAGTTAGGTTTGTTTTGCAGTAGCAGTATTAGCAGTATTCTGTATATCTGTAGTAGTTCAGAAGATAAAGACAGAATCTTGAGCCTGCTTATCCTTCATCCGCTATACTTCCCTTAATGCAGCTTCCTTCTCAGCCTCGAGCTACTTCAATAACCTATTCATGGTAGCAGTCTCTGGTATAGGGGTCTTATGGTAAATAGAGGGTGTTTTCCCTTTCTTTGACGGCCCTGGAGTAATTGATGGGTCGACTGAGTATATAATGAGGTCGGGAGTAGTTGAAGATCTAGCAATTTCTTCAATTTGGGGGCGGGGACCCTATACAGCTCATAACTGCTCTTCAATATATGTGGTAGCTTGTTGGTCAGTACAAACGATACTGTTATTATCTCCTATTTTCTCATCAGAACTTAGGAGTAGGAGTAGAAGTCCTTCTTAGAATATTATATTAGTTTAGAGGGGGGGCAGTAGTATAGGCAAGCAGTATAATATTATAGGCAGGTTGTAACTATGAGAATACTTTGATAAGGAGTTAGTGGAGGGAAGTATAAATATAGTGACAACTCGGGTATAATTACAAACTCGGTAAGAGTAAAGCTATATAGACTTAGAATACTGGTTAAGGCTTACTTCTATTGACTATCTAAATCTGCTGATTTATATAGCAGAATTGATTTAATAAGGATACTATTAGATTAGAGTATCCCTAATGTGACTACTACCTAATCGAAAGACTATTCTCTGATACGAATATATATACAGACTCAATGATAATATGTAATAAGCTGAACAATGAATAATAGTCAACAAGTGTTAGACTATAGAAAATAATAGAATCATAGTGAAGAGAATATATGTATAAGATAATATATTAAAGAACATATACTTCTATATGCTAATCTCATTAATACCTACCTAGACGTTCTACTGTATCTGCGTGAGTGATTAGGCTAGTATAGTAAGCAGCTATAGAAGGGTATTAGTTCCACTATAGGTGTAGGTCTCTTACTTAAGCTATAATAGTATGGTCCTACTTCTCTTCTCCTTCTTTGAGGTCAGGATTAATTTAATAGAAAAATGCATCTGCTTTGCCATTCTTATTACCTGGGCGATAGATAATTCTGAAATTGAACTGGCTTAATATTTCTACCTATTGAGTCTGTCTTTAATTAAGTAATTTCTTATAATTAAAGTACTCTAAGTTTTTATAGTTAGTATATACGATTATTGCTTCCAGGGTACTCATCATAAAGTATCTCTATTCCTGAAAGTAGTTAATGATTATAACTATTTCTTTGTTGTACACATTGTAGTTGAGCTCTACTAGAATAAAACGCTTTAAGTAGTAAGCAACTGGGTACTAATGACTGTCTGGTTCCTTCTGGAATAGAATTACAACCTTTGCTAGATCAAATGCCTTTGTCTGAATTATTTTTAGTTATTTGGAGTAATAATGATATAGTATTAGGACTATACTAAACTTATATTTTAGTTCATTGAAGGCTTTTTGATATTGCTATATCTAATTCTAAGGAACTTTATAGTATATAAGTGTTTGAATTAGGAGAGCCAAACTGCTAAAGCCTTTGATAAACTGGTAATAGAAATTAACAAAACTAATAAACTTCTGTACTTTTTTAATATTCAGAGGGACCTGCCATTAGAGAATGTCTTCGACTTTTTTCTGACCCATTTATATCCTTTTAGTGCTGACCTTAAATCCTATGAATTCTACCTCAAGAACATGGAAAATATACTTGTCAATATTGATATAAAGGTTATTCTCTATTAGCTTTTGCAGTACCTAACGAATGAGTTCGATATGTTTCTCTTTAGTCTGAATATATATAAGGATATCATCAATATATACAATAATCCTTCGATTGATTCTCTCAGATAGAATATTATTAATATATCATTAGAAGATAGATGCAGTATTAGTTAGTCTAAAAGATATAACTATATACTTGTATAAGCTATATTTAGTCTTGAATGCTGTCTTCTACTCGTTTCTGGCTACTATTCTTAGCAAGTTAAACTCAAGTTTTAAATTGAATTTAGAGAAAATCTATGAAGTACTAACTTGTTCTATGAGAGTAGTCATGAGTGGTACAGGATACTTATCTTACTTTGTAATAGTATTAAGGCCTCTATAGTCTACAACTATTCAAAGCTTGCCATTTGGTTGTTTGGCGAAAAAAATAGGAGTGCCAATACTACTTTTGCTCAGTCTAATCTTGTTAGTTCAAAGCATTTTGTCAAGATATTCTTTGAGAAGCTCTAGTTCATTAGAAGAGAGGGGGTACAACTTTCCTGATGGTAGATTTTTTCCTTCTTCTAACTCGATTGTTATATTCTGTAAACTATAAAAGGGAAAGGCGGATTATATTTCTTTTCTAAAGATTTTTATAAAATCCCTGTACTGAGACAGTAATCGATTAGTAAGTTCTTCAAGGTTCTCAGTCGCAGTTATTTTCATAACCTTGTGAACGTCCCTATTAGCAAACTTCTGATAATCCCATTCCCCAATCTTAATAAATCTAATATACTAAGTCTCTGCAAGTACTTCCTCAAAGTTAATGAAATTAGTAACCTCCTTGATTTCTAATACTCTCTTAAGCTCAAGCCCATAAAGAGTAGTGACTTATAGCCTATCATAATTAGCAATGATCCAATCTATCTCTAAAATAAGTGGAAGACCTGGTTTGAGGCATACAACCTCAGTTACTAGGTCAAAAGTTTTATTTCACCCTAATGTTGTATCAGGGACTTCTATCTGTAGGTTTCGGACCTATACTGTGCCAGACCTCTTGAGAATCGAGGCATCAGTATTCTTTAGTCTTAGTCTTTTTTCTCTTTTTACCTAAGGCAATATTATCTATACAACAAAATCACAATCGAAAATCATAGCTTTTATGCTAGTATTAACTAAAGTATTAATAGAAGTTCTCTTGTTATTCCTTTATATATCTAAGATAACTGAACAGAAATAAGAAATTTCAGCCCATCTGATTTCAATACCTTTGCACTTGATTTTTCTACTAAAGAGAAATTCCTAATTCTATCTAAAGAAATATCCGACACTGCTACCTTTCATGGTCTTTTTTAGAGTTCACTAATAAGAGGAGCCACCTTATCATTGGCTTTTCTTTTTGTCCCTATTTTTATATTTTTATTTAGTAAAGAAGAAAAAGTAGAGAAAGACAAATTGTAAGAAATAGAACTAATGAAAGTAGGATCAATATCTATGGGTTCTCTAATATATTCTTCCTTCCAACTACCAATAGAGATGCTCTTCTTTATAATATAAATGGAAAACTAATCCTGCGAGACTATCTGATCTAATATACTAGATAGCCCACTTCCCTAATAGTCCGAATTTTCTCCATAATCCAACTTATTATTACTAATTATCTGACCAAAAGAAACTTCAAGTGGCTCTACTAGAGTTGCTACTATTGCTACCTTCTTAACTTCCTCTTTGGCTTTACTTTTTTCCTTAGTATAATGAATGATATTAGACAGTAGTTATTCGGTACCATTTATATAATCTATATCCGCTAGAATGGATATATATATATACCGGTTCTTCTGAGAAATTGCCTCAGAAGGGTAGTGGTTGTCAAGTGGGGAGTTCCGTTAGGAACGTTAATTAACAGGTATAATCTTCGCTTAGATTATTTGCTAACTAATTGATCTATAGTCAGTTGTTATCTGTCTGAGTAGTCTAAGGAGGAGATTCCAGAGGGGAATTCGTGCTCCTTTTATACTTATTCAACAACGTATCTGATAGTTCAGAATATATAGAATACGACACTTGCTGCGAGGCAGTGCTACATGAGTCAAAGAAAATATAAGTCATAGTAAATACATGAGTTATAATAAATACATGAGTTATAGGAAATATATAAGTCATAAGAAATACATGAGTCATAGGAATGGGGCTATGCCAGAGCTGTGCTACATTCTCGAGGGTGTATACGAGATGGCTAGTTCAACTGAATAACTAACTACCAGATTCAGCAGTTATGAAATAATAATAAATATAAAAAATACGATATAAATAAAATAATAAGAAATAACATCTCTTATTATACTTCCCCACTTTGAACGGATTTTACCATATTAGTAATTCTGTTCGGCAATCCTAGCTTCCACCCATCCTATCTTGAGGGATAGTTGAAGTACATTGGTATTGATATATTTATCGTTAGGAGATTTATTTACAATACGGTCTCGTTCTTATTGAATAAGAGCTTGAGTTTCATCTCTTGACTGAGGTCCTTGTTTTCCTCTTTTAGTACGTCATCTCTTAAAGGTATCTTCCAGACTTTCTCTGACCTAGAAATCGTGAAGGATTTCAGTAGTAATATCTTTGGCATTTACCCAGGAATCATGTTCTGGAGTATATCCTAACTATCTGACCTTGTATTGACGTTCACCAGATTGTGGTACTGTTCTGAATTCTAATACCTTTTTAACTTCATATCGATCATCTTTAATTAGTCCCGGTTCCAGAGATCATCTGTTAGAGAACTGAGTATGATCGTTTTGATAATATGGTTTGAGTTTTGAAATATGAAAGGTATTATATATGAGATTGAGGTCAGGTTGAGGGGATAAGTCCAGACTATAATTATTTTGAGCATGATTAGCAGATATGATCAAGAAAGGGCCTAGCTATCGAGGTTTTAACTTGGGTGAAACGTTTGGTATGTTTATATTTTCCGAGGATAACAAGACCTATTATCTAACTAAGAACTTAACTGTCTCATGACGTTTGTTCGCCTGTGTCGCTTGTGTCTTCTTGGCATCATAAAGTTCTTGTGAAGTATTATTATGATGTTCATTTACCAGTGCAAATATGTTGATAGGACAACGTAGTAGGGAGGCTCCTTGATGTGCGCTGATTCCTAGTAAAGTTGTAAAAGGACTACTTTTTCTGGCACTATTAAATCTAGAGTTCAGCTTCAACTGAATCTCAGGTAATTTTTATAGCCAGTCAGATCCTTCAACTGTATACGCTCTTGCTACTTATAAGATTTCCTTATTCACAATCTCAGATTGTCTATCTGTATGAGGGTAATACACAGTAGACGGTTCTAATTTGATTTCATTCTTCCTAGCCCAGTCCTGGAAGTATAATGATATGAAAAGAGTATCGCGATCAAAAATAATACATAAAAGATATCCCATAATCAGGACTACATAAATATCAAAGGAAGCAGTACATTGTTCTGCTATGAAATTGTCAGGAACAAGGATAAGAAACTTAAATCCTGATTGTCTATTGACAATCATCCAAAGGCGTGAAATATAGATAATATGTTCTTCATCAACAGGAATATTCGGATACAAAAGAGAACATTTAATGAAGGCAGGAGCTAACTTAAGGAAATCCATCGAAATATCTGACCATGGTCTTTCTGGTATATGTAAAGAAGTGACAATTCTGAGAGGTGGTTTGTTAGAATACTTTGTCCATTAACAAGTATTGCAACTTCTGATGTACTCCTTGACTGACTCAGAAAAGGACTAGTATTGGTATTGGTCAGTAAGATATTTTATAGTTTTCTCAATTCCACTATGAGCTATTGCTTTATGTGCTTTATTGATTACTAGCTTGAGATAGTTCTTACCTTCAACATTGAAAGTGCTGGGCAAGACTAATCTCGATTATCCGTGTATGTTCCTCACATACAAGAATCCATCTCTGATCCTATGATCCTTGCGTTGTTCAGAAGTATCATAGTAATCCTTCCAGATGGGGCATACCTTCATACATGCTTGGTATGCTTCTTTAATTCCATCTCTGAGATCCAACCATTGTATAATAATGAAATCCTTATTATCTTCCTAACCATCCATGATGTATTTATTATCGATAAGTCTGTCAAGAGTTGGTTTAATTTGTTAATTAAAATTAACAACTATGGGTTTCTTCTTGTTACAGGTAGCAGCGTTATGTCCTAGTCGTTTACAGAAGTTGCAACATTATCTGGAGGATCGAAATGATTCAGCAGGAATGATAGTGGGAGTTTCGTCGACTGCTACTCGCTTCTGAGAACGAGTAGTAACTATTGCAGTCTAGAAGATATTATTGTTATTACTTCTAGAAGGAATTGGTATAGGGTTCTATAATTGTTGAAGTGCGATTGGTGTATTTCAGTAGATTTTTCTTATATAGTTGCTGAATGCTTCTTCATGAGAGTTGGTAGGAGGAGGAGTAGAAACCGATTCAGCTATTTCCTTATAAGAATCTTGGACTGTATTGAGGTTGTCTAAACGATTCTTAAGGAATTCCTTCTCCTTTTGAAGAACTGAATCTATATGAGTATAGTTGAGGCTGCCATGTCCCAAGGTATTGCAGATGACACAGATCTCAACTGCAAATATATGATTACACATCATATGAGAGCTGCCATATACGGGACAATAGAAATCTTGGTACACAGACCAATATATATGCTTATATTGTTAGTAGTTGGTATAGATAAGGGTGATATTGATAGGAGTTGGTATTGATAGAGGAGTCAAGGGCTTCTTTTCTTCATCTTTAGTTGCTTTTTATGGAATGGGTTCTACTTTGGGTTCTTCAGTATTGTTAGGCTGGTACCTATTGAATAGTTTGGTATTGATGGAGGTGAGAGATTCTTCATCAGAGGCGTCTAACTTATAGCTGAATACTTCGTACTCATAGTCGTCTTCTGCTTTGCCTTCTACTTCATAGTAGGAGTATGAGACGTGATGTCCGAGCTCTGCAGCTCTTCCATTGCACTTGTTATAGTCATAATTGACATGTTGGAAGTTAATAGCTCTACAAGAAACCATTTTAGATAATAAAGCTTGGAGGTATAGAGAAGAAGTTAAGACGTTGGTATAAAGATGAGGAGGAAGGTCGATACTAGTAGGAATATAATCGTCCTCAGTAGTAAGAACGTCTGGGTATTTATGGTTTCTTGATAAAGCATCTACTATAAAATTCTCCTTTCCTGCTGTATACTAAATTTTGCAATTAAATTCTATAAGGACTTTCTACCATGGTCTAAGCTTCTGGCTTACAGGTTTCTGAGGGTGAAAGGTGACCAATGGTTTATGATCTGTAAGGATAGTAAATTTGTAACCTTTGAACTATACTTCAAAAAATTTTAATAAGTCAATAATTGTCAATAATTCCTTTTGGAGGATTACATAGTTTAATTAAGTTAGATTAACTTTTCTAGAGTAAAAGCATGATGGTCAGATATAGATAAGGGGGCCTTGACCAATCCAAGATCCTAGACCTATATCACTAGTATTACAAATTTTATATTTGAATTCGATAGATGCATTATTCCAGGGTTTTAAAATATAAGGAGAATTCACAAGTTCTTTCAGTTTTTCAAATACTGCATTATACGTGTCTGTCTATTCCTATTTCTTAGTCTCTCCTTGTAATTTTGATAACATACTTGCATAGGATACCAGGCCAGAAATAAAATGATTAAGATAATTAACGATTCTACAAAAGTCTCGAAGGTCTTTCTTCTTCTTAGGAGTAGAAAAGGTTAATATTATTGTTTTTTTTATAGGATCAACGTATAGTCCATCTAAAGCCAAAATATGATATAAGATTTCTAGTCTATCTGTAAAGAATTAACATTTGTTTATTTTCAGAAAGAATCCTTCATCTTGTAACCATTGTAATACTATTATGAGAATGGCAATATACTGTTCATAGGTCTCAGTAAAGATAATAATATCATCAATATAGACTATTAAATCTTTATAGAGCCTATCTTTGAATACTTTATATATTGTTCGGACTATAGTAGCTAGTACATTACGGTTTCCTTATTGTATAACTCTGCTTCTATAATATCCTAAATATGTTAAGAATATAGAATGTTTTTCTAATTTTAGATCAATTGTAATATTGTGATAGCCATCCCTTAAGTCTAATTTTGATCAAACGGAATTTACCACTACTAGTTTAATTAATTCATTGATATTAGGTAGTAGTGTATATTCTAGTTCGACTACGAGATTGCAGTCTTGATAGTCATTGACAAATCTAGCTTCTTCCGATTTGTCTCTTTTGAGAATTATGAACATAGTAACTGCATTAGTATCATTTTCTGCTCAGTAAATTCGTCCTGTCTTTTCATCTCCAGTAATTTTGTCATAAATTTGTTGTCTGAATCGGTGGCCTGATGGTCTCTATCATAGTATCCATGTTGCTTCGAGTTTGGGTTTGATATGGTAGTTGACTTTTCTGAGAGGCAGTAAGTCCTGTAGAATTTCTTTTGGAAATAATTTGGAAAATTCTATTATTAGATTAAATTACTTTTATATAGATGAAACTGCAGTTATAATATCTACTTCTATGTCAGTATCTTTCGCTTCACTAATAGTATCCTAGTTGTCTGGTTCACTATAATCCATAACTATCTCACAAGTTACTTCTAGGTATGCAGTTCTGATTCCACTTTCGGTAGTTCTAGAACTTTTCCATGTTTTCAAGGAAAATTGAGCAATATTTTCAGGCTGGATAGTAACTAGTTCCTGACCTACAGAGATTATAGCACGAACCTTGGTAAGTGCAGGTTCCTTAAGAATTATATCCCAGTTATTAAGGTATATTGTAATGAGAGATATTATTTCTTATTAATTTATTTATCTCGTATTTTCTATATTTATTGTTATTTCATAACTGCTGAATCTGGTAGTTAACTATTCAGTGGAACTGGCCGTCTCGTGTACACTCTCAAGGATGTAGCACAGCCCTGGCATAGTCCCGTTTCCTATGACTCATGTATTTTCTATAACTCATATATTTCCTATGACTTATATATTTCCTATGACTCATATATTTCCTATGACTTATGGAGCACTGTTCCACGGCAAGTACTGTATTCTATATATTCTGAACTATCAGATACGTTGTTGAATAAGTATAAAAGGAGTACGAATTCCCCTCTGGAATCTCTTCCTCAAACTACTCAGACAGACAACAACCGACTATATATCAGTTAGTTAGCAAACAATTTAAGTAGAGATTACACCTATTAATTAACGTTCCTAAAGGAACTCCCCACTTGACAACCACTACCCTTCTGAGGCAATCCCTCAGAAGAACCAGTATATACATATATCCGTTCTAGTGGATATAGATTGTATAAATGGTACCAAATGACTACTGTTTAATATCATTTATTACATTTTTTTTAACATCCAAAGTTAATCTCTACTACCTATAACCTTTCATCTCAAGGCCTGATCAACCTTGACGATACTCTTTTATACTTTTTAGTATAACGCATCTTGAATACAATAATGACATCATAAATTCAGCTAGCTATAATAATAACCAATGAGACATCAGACTCTTAAATGTAGTATAAGCACAAGACTTAGAAGCAAGCTAAGTAGAGCTCTAATGGGTACTAGTTCCCTACATAAAAGTATCCCACCCCCATTCCTGACACTTTTTCCAATACCCTCAATAAAGAAACTTATACTTCTAGTAATCTAAAATACTGTCATGGGTGTTGACACATACCTAGAATACCCTTTAGAATAGGAAGCTATGGGCTAGTGGGGTAGCTCCCCAAGTACCGATAGTGTACTATACTAAGGAGGGAAGCATCATCTGAGTTATCTAATAATAGATAATGTGACGATATTACTTAGAGACTAGATAATATACCGGAGGTAGCAAAGGACCTCCTCGGATCGAAAGGCTATATGTACTATCGAGTATGAGACGAGATAGCTAGGTCGTGAGTGGCCAAGGTGAATGGGGGTGACCAACTGTAATGTAGTCGGTCAGTCGATAATCGAGGGAATCGACTCGGCACCCACACCTGCAGAAAGCCTTCCGGAGGAGGCTCTAGTATTCCGAAGCGAGTATTTAACCATACCTACTGGAGATGGAATTCTATCCTCACGGACATTACACAGAATAGTAGGAAGCAATCGCTTAATATTATTTCATACTTGTGAATAATATCTTGTTACTTTATTCTATGGCTGTGACTGAGCACTCCCATTATACTATAATATTAAGTACTGCTACTACTTAATATCTTTATTCAGAATGTCTGCCCTCCTCCAAATCGAATGGGAGAAAGAACCTATTACTATCCCAGACAATGTCAAAGCGCTTGTGGTCCAACGACCTTATGAGCTTGCTGAAAAGATTCTAGGCAAGAATGTCGATATACTAGAAGAGAAACCTATGAAGATAGATGAGTTCTAGATATGGTTTCAAACTGGCATAAAGGCATTCTTAAATGAGCAGTTGGAAATAGTCCAAGCTTGAGCGCACTAGCTAGAAGAGGAAAATAAGGTCCAGTTTCACTATCTTCAGATGACAACTCAATATATAGTACAAACTATATTTGAAATGAAGTACTCCCTCGAACAAGCTCTGAAAACTTACGTAGCACCAACAGAACCTGATAACATGGACTGGCAATGGGACCTGCCTGCAAAAGAATTCCCATACCTAGACAAAGTGTTAGAGTAAAAGGTTAAGGACAGGAAAAGAATAGAAAAGTATGAGGACTCAGACGACGCATTCGATCAGCAGCAATGGAGATGTAGAGGAGGCACTCTACTACCTCCCCTCCCCAGAAGTTAGGTAGGATTCACTCCGGGCTCTAGCAGGCCTAGAAGAACTAGCTTTGACAGAATACCACCACTACCACTGCCAAAAGGAAAAGGTAAGGCAACTGCGGGAGGTGGAGACAGTGACCTCTCTAGTGAAGAGGATAAACCCGCACTGACCCCAAAGAAGAAGAAGAAAACTACTGTGGTACAAGCGATACAAGAACTTCTGGAAATGCTTGTCAAAGCAGTATCCAAATCAAAAGAACCAAAGTCGGAAGTCCCTAAGCCCAAAGCATTCAAAGGAGATCCGGAGGACCTTGAGAGATTTATTCGGGGACTTGAGAATATATGGGCAATTGAGAAGAAAAAATATCGGGATGACTTAGTCAAGATCCGATATACCGCTAACCTCCTAAAACGACCAATTAGTACCAAATATCGAGATCTAGTACAGTAGTATAAAGCTTACCACCCCAAAATCGATCTTGTGGTAGCACGAAGACTTTCGGGTGGCCTTTGAATAGTACTGGATCCTAGTTGGGTGAAGTGGGAAATATTTATGGAGACTTTCCGAAGTTCCTTTGAGACAAAAGTGGGTAAGGAACAAGCAGTAACCAACTGGCTAAACCTCCGACATAGCAGCTCCATCGATAAGTACCTAGATACCCTCACGAATCTTATATGGAGAACTGGATACCCAGAAGAGGTGGCTAAGGACAAGCTAGTACAGGGACTAAATAAGGAAGTCGGATTGGTATGGGCTTAGACGCCTAATAAACCCCAACTCCTTAGTGAATAAATGGCAATAATACGGGACATCGGCCATAATTTACAGAATTTCCACCATCTCCAAGGCGAGTCCCGGAAGGAAGAGACTGGTAGGAAGAAAGAAAAGACCAAGAGACAGAAGGATAGTGAAGGAACTAAAAGGAATGGGAAAAAGAGAAAGAGGGATCAGGGTGGAGATTTTAAGAACTGAGAATCAGAATTGGTAGATATCCCTAGTGAGGTTATTGAAGAGCGGAAGAAGTCCAACTCTTGTCTAAAGTGTGGCAAAGGAAACCACAAGTGGTTCGAGTGTTGGACAAAAGATCCAGTTACCTCCAAGGTTGCTAACATGAGTAAGAAATCCCAGACTAAGGGAGGAAAAGCGGACAAGAAGAATGATAAGGGAGAGGTCAAAATCTTGGTAGTTAATGGGATAGTAGATGAGTATGAAGGAAAGATTATTGAATTAGTGGAAGATAGTAATGGGGATTATTGTTTATTAAGATAATTGGAAAGGAGTCAATTAGGACTCGGAGGATTTTTTATTTGTGCTTAAGTTCAATTAATATATTCGTTTTCCCTCTCTCAAGCAAGTGCTGCTGAGGATGGCTTGAGTAGCCAAAACGTCTGGAACGTATAGCACAATTCCCAATTACTACAACAAGCCAACAAGAAACCCCATTAATTGTACTTGACCAAGCAGACACTTTGTACTTTCCTGAGAAGGAAGTATTGTAGTCAAGATGAAGTGAACTTGCCAACTAATATCCAAAGGCCTTCCCATCTATGGAGAAAGGCTTCTAATCGAAGCTATCCTAATAATCTAAGAGCGAGAAATACCCTGCAAATTACTATTAGATTATGGAGCGACAGGCCCCATACTTCGTGATGAGTTTGTTCATGAGTCCGAGATCCTTGTGAAGCAGTGCTAGAAACTTATACAGGTTTAGAGTGCTGGTCAGTAGCCAATCCCAGGAGCCGGTGTACACTATACACAACCGTTAGGCGTTGTTATAGGAAAACACTCCAAGCATATAGTCTAGGAGGTTAGACAAATCGAAGAAGGGATTGATAGGTATTTACCTATCACATAGCTTACGAAATATAACCCTAATATAGATTGGGAAAAAGGCATACTACAGTAGAGAAGCAACTACTATAAGTATAACTGCCTACCTAAAGAATTCGAGGTCAAGCTAGTTGATGGATTCCAATTACAGAAGGAGGTCAGAGAAGACCCCTTCGCACAAATAGCCAGCTTAACCTAGCATACAGATAATGGGGAGGATATTAAGATATTCCTCCCTGACCAATATCATGAGTAGGCTCATCTCTTTAGCAGAGAATAAGCTGTGGAGTTGCTGCAGCACTTCAAGTTTGATCACGTTATTAAACTAGTGGCTAGAGCAGAAGCCCCTTATAGACCCCTATACCCATTCTCCGAGCAAGAACTAAAAGCGCTCAAGATATGGCTGGATAATCAGGTAGCAGCAGGGAAAATTATAAAATTCCAATCATCAGTAGGAGCACCAATCCTCTTAGTACGAAAGACCAATGGCACCTACCGTCTTTGTGTCGATTACCGAGCACTCAACAAAGTCACAGTGAAAAACCGATACCCCTTACCATTAATGACCGAATTTAGACAGAGGTTGAATAATGCTAAGTTATTTACTAAGCTCGACCTACAAAATGGCTACCACCTAGTATGGATATCAGAAGAGAGTGAGGAAATGACAGCATTCCGTACTCGGTTTGGACTATACCATTGGTGAGTAATACCTTTCGGATTATGCAACGCCCCTGCTACCTTCTAGGCCATGATGGATCATTTATTACATGATCTATTAGACGAAGGAGTTATTGTATATTTAGATGATATCCTAATATATACCGAAGACAAGAAGGAATACAACAGGCTCGTTAAAGAGGTATTATCAAGGTTAGACAAGGCAGGTCTAGGGGTAAACCTCCGGAAGAGTGAGTTCTACAAGAATACGGTTAAGTTCCTAGGATATGGAATCTCACTGGAAGGAATTCGAATGACTGATAAAAAGGTCGAGGAAGTTAAGAACTGGCAAGTGCCACGAAAAGTTAAGGAGGTACAGGAGTTCCTAGAATTTGTCAATTTTTACCACAGATTCATTGAAGGATTCTTCAAGATCACTTATTCTTTAACTGAACTTACCAAAAAGAATCACCAGTGGAATTGGACAACAAAATACAGACAAGGCTTCGAGGAATTAAAGAGGCGATTTATAACTGCTCCGATCCTAGTCCACTTCCATTTAGAGGCCGAAACTATTATTAAGACAGATGTAAGCAACTATGCTATCGGAGCAGTTATGTCACAGAAGCAGTCTAATAGGAAAGTATATCCATGCATATTTTTGTCTCGAAAGTTCTCTCTAGTAGAGATGAATTATGATATTCATGACAAGGAAATGATAGTAATAGTATAGGCTTTTAAGGAGTGGGAACTGCTAATAAAGTCTTGTTAGTAGCAAATAGTGGTCTGGACGAACCACAAAAATTTAGAATATTTCACAAATACAAAGATACTAATAAGGCAACAGGCGCAGTGGGTGGAATTCCTGGCTGAATTCGATTATATTATTAAGTATAGGCCTGGTGAGAAGAATGGCAAGCTGGACGCTTTATCAAGACGCTAGGATCTCCACCCTCAGGAGGGGAGTAAGGATCTGTAACCAATATAGCTCCTATTCTGACCTGGATAACTCCGGATCGCGGTGTCAAAAGTTGTTCGACTGCGTAACACGTTCAGAGAAGAGTTGTTGAAAAAGGGGCTGAAGGATACTAACTGGGTAGTAACAAGGAGTGCGGTATTAGCAGGAGCTAAGGAGGTTGATAAGAACTTCTTAGTCGAAGATAACCTCCTGCTATGGAAAGGCAAATAGTATATCCCGGAAAATAAGGACCTCTGAGTTAAGATTCTGCGAGACAACTACGACAGCCGAATTGCAGGACATTTCAGTATTCACAAGACCCTGGAACGACTTAAGTACAACTACCATTGGATTCAGCTCGAGAAGGACGTTAGTAATTATGTCCAATCCTATGATATATGCCAGCAGCATAAACCAAGTCGGTATAAGAAGTACGGACTACTGGAACCACTAGAAGTATCATACAGACCTTGGACCTCGATTTCTATGGACTAGATCACTAAACTTCCCGAGTCTAATAGAAATATACAGATATGGGTAATTGTGGATAGATTCTCAAAGATAGTATGGCTAGTACCCCTCCCTACTAATACTATGGCAAAAGACCTTGCCAAAGCATTCCTTACACATGTTTGGCACTACCATGGCCTCCCTAACGATATTATCTCGGACCGAGATAGTAAAATTACTTCCCACTTCTGGCAAGCACTGATGCACAGCCTGGGGATTACAAGTAAACTCTCAACTGCTTTTCATCCAGAAACAGATAGACAAACAGAACGGATGAATCAGATACTTGAAGAGTATTTCTGCCACTATTGTTCATGGAAGCAGGATAATTGGGAAGAGTTACTACCCCTAGCAGAATTCGCTATCAACTCGGTATCCTAAGAAGCTACAGGAATATCACCATTTGAAGCGAACTATGGATTCCTACTGAGACAGTCTTGGGAACCTTAGGGAAAGGTGACTTATACGAATCCAGCTAGCTAGTTATTGGAAGGAGTTTGGAAAGGAACATAGGAAAGGCTATGAGAGAAGCTTCTGAAGGCAAGAGTTAGGATAGCTAGATAGCATAATACTAATAGGGTTCAACAACTACAGTTCAAGGTAGGAGATATGGTTATGCTCGATAGTCGAAACATCATAACATAACGACTGAGCCGGAAACTGGATCATAAGAAAATCGGTCACTTACGAATAACTCAATTAGTAGGAACACGAGCCTATAAATTGGAGTTACCAGCAAATTCGAAAGTACACCCAGTATTCCATACTAGCCTCCTTGAACCCTACCGCCAAAGCACAGGCCCTACTCAGAGAATCGAACCCCCCTCAGTTGAGTTATTGAAAGGAGAAGAAAATTGGGTAGTTAGGGAGATAGTTGAGAGCTAGAGGAATGGCTAGAGAAGAGGCCGTCCAGTAGAATATTTGGTTTTATGGATGGGTTACCCTGATGTCGACGCTACGTGGGAACCCTATAAACATATGAAGGGAACGGCAGAAAGGATTCTGAAGGAGTTCTACAGGAAGAACCTCAAGGCAGTATAGGATAGTAGGATTAGGATATAATATGTATATAATAGATTCCTGTATATAAGTTTTTAAGGACAAGAAGCCTAGAAGGGGAGTAGTGTTACAGGTGTTGACACATACCTAGAATACCCTTTTGAAAAAGAAACTATGAGCTAGTGGGGTAGCTCCCCAAGTACTGATAGTGTACTATACTAAGGAAGGAAGTGTCATCCGAGTTATCTAATAATAGGTAATGTGACAATATTACCTAGAGACTAGATAATACACCGGAGGTAGCAAAGGACCTCCTCGGATCGAAAGGCTATACGTACTATCGAATATGAGACAAGATAGCTAGGTCGTAAGTGGCCAAGATAAGTAGGGGTAACCAACTGCAATGCAGTCGGTCGGTCGATGATCGAGGGAATTGACTCGGCACCCATACCTGCAGAAAGCCTTCCAGAGGAGGTTTTAGTATTCTGAAGCGGGTATTTAACTATACCCACTAGAGACGGAATTTTATCCTCATGGATATTATACAGAATAGTAGGAAGCAATCGCTTAATATTATTTCATACTTGTAAATAATATCTTGTTACTTTATTCTACGGCTGTAACTGAGCATCCCTGTTATAAATACTATACTAGAAATGAAAAATGTAGTACATAAATGAAAAACTAGTACCATAGGTCCCAAGAATAATCAGTACAACAAGGAAACGATCCTTATCCCATTTGGCTCATGAACTGCCTCCTCCATATCAGACAACATCTCAATGAAAGTCTCAACATCTTCAATATCTACTTCAATATTATAATCAGAAAAAGAAATACTTTTACTGGACAACTCAGAAGTAGAAGATGAATTAGGTCTGTAAAACGTATTCAGACTCTGCCAAGCTACCATACCATCATTACTATCAACCGAGCCAACATTATCCTCAGTCAAGTAGATATCCAACAAATCTTCTTCAACAACACCGCCAGAATAATAAGGTACTAAAGCGGAAAAGTAACTTGAAGATCAAATCTGTCGATCAAAACCAATAGGTTGTAGAGCGATAATTGACATCGAAGTGAACCTAAAAAGAATTAGCATCAGACAGAATAGCATCTGCAGCTGGAAAACAGACAAGAAGGTTAAGATCTTTGACTATGCTACCTGAAGAAATTCAAGAATTAGTTAAACGCACTCCTAAAAAGACCTGAATCATCGATCCTGCTACAAAAGGAGTAATAGATTTAAGTTATAAGAAAAAAATAACCTTGAAACCTATGTCTGATTATCTATCAGACTATGAAATTATATTTAAAATAGTTCATCCTGAAGTAATAACAATATTTTTTGATAAACATATATCCCATATATATGAAATCTTGAAATATGCACAAATCTTCGGAGTAACATAGGAATATCATCCTGCAGACATTGGACTCTTAATGGAAGCAGCAATAAGATACTATCTTTGGCAAATGCCATATCTATTTAGAGAAAAGAATTTGGAATTGAGAGCATTTCTTAGAGAGGAACTAAGAAAATCAATAGTAGGACTTTTGAGATGGAAGCATTGGTTTATAGAAAATTAGCATGAATTAATGGCCTTTATGCTAAACGGTACTCACTTGTAAGAAATTCCCACTTTAGCAGAAGATTGGTTCAAGCCAATCCCAAGATTACCCAAAACATTTGCTCGTACTCTAATGAAGGATAAAGGCAAAGGTAAAGAGTCTACTCAGAAGAATACTACATCAGCACAAGAAGCAGGAAGCTCAAAAACTCCTGCACCTCCTCCAGACGAAATACAGGAACCGGACGACGATGAAGAGGATAAAGATAATAATAGTAACAGTGGAGGAAAAGAAAATACTGGTCAATAACAACAATAACAATTTGAAGTACAAGGCAGATCAAACGATAATAATCCAAGCGATAGCTCTGACTCAGATGATAGCATCTCCTCAATAGCTAGTATACTCAAACCTAAAAGTACTCAATGAGGAAAATCAGTAGAATATTAATAATGGGAATCTACCACTGGAATGATTTTGGCAAACAACCTCACTTTACTCAAGAAAA
>WHUY01000096.1:0-138959 GCA_015179035.1 Tirmania nivea
CTAATACTTCTCCCCAACCTCAAACAAAAAAGCATTTCATTAGATATAGAAGACCTATTAGGACATCGGCATCTAAGGGATTAAATAGCATCAGTAAAGACCATACCAAGTCATTAATAAGCCCATCTATATTTTCATAATATCTGTCAGCCAACTGTCAAGTTAATCGGATATCTGTCATACTAAGTTCCTCATAGAAAAATGGAACTACTGATAACAATGAATAGCTACTATCCTCATAACTAGTATGTACCATGGGTCGGGCTTAACCTCACCCGACCTAGAAATAACCAACCCATTAGGCGAGTTGGCTTGTCCTCTACCTGACCCATCATGGGTTGCTCGACTTTTTACTCCCACCTGCCCCGTTCCATTTTAGAACGGGTAATCACTAAGGTCCCGAAACCCTGCCAAGCTTCTGATTCTTTGCCAAGCACTTAACATCTTGGTTCACTAATACTTATTATATTTTCTCCCCTATATCATAACCTACGGAGAAGTCATACAACCTAACTAAAGACAACTAGACTAATACTACGTAACTATCTTTTTAACATTTCGGGATAGACTTTATTATGGGAGATCTGTCATAGGAGATCTGTTATGAGAGATCTGTTATAGGAGATCTGTCATGGCAAATCTATCATAGAATTGGCTTTCAAGTAAGATATATTCATATTCTATTTTCACTATATATCTTAAACCTTATTATCCTAACCCCATCCCAATAAACCCCAACTCATCCTACTCCATTCTATCCTATACTAACATACCAACCCACACCCATCGTAACTAATCCTACACATTTCATACCATATTCGAGAATCCATTTATATCTTATTCTTCTTTCCCCGTTGGAGCTTACATTCCTGACTCAGTATGTCCTTGTATCTGTAAGGCCTCCTGCTAATCTAAGTATACTGTAGGGACCCATTGTACCATTGTACAGTGATAATGCATTCCAGAGTTTGGAAGTCCTTCACCTTTACTGTAGACTACCCACCATGTATGGCAAAATAATTTGCATCTATAAAACCATTAATTTATACTTTGCCAATATTAGATCATACACTATAACATACTAGAGAGATATTTCATTATATAGTTGTCTGCCTCAGTTTGCAGTACATAGACTACATCTGGGGATATCCTCGTTACTAGTTCAACTCCAAGGACATCTTGTACATTTTCTGCACTGATATCATTCACTATCTCATAGCATACTCGACTAAACAGCAAGTGAGGGATCAGAAATCCTGTCTCCATCTGGTATTTCTTCACCTGGCTATAGAAATTTCCTATATGGCATACTAGATAAGAATATATATTATCAAGGTTTAACTTACGGTTAACCTACCTTTACTAGACTTTGGGCCACCTAACATTAGTTGCTCGTGCAGTACTTTGTGTAGGTGTCTGGGCCTTCGACTTACTCTTCACCCCAACAATCGTCTTCCTACCGATCTGTTTGGCTGGCATATTGTAGTTATTCATCTGGTGAAGATAGCTGTTAAGTTTGGGAAACTAAAGCTATGTCTGTCTTGTAAATATCAAGTTGGGGGAACTGAAGGTATGTCTATCAATAGGCTTTCATTACTCTATCTAACAAACTACAAACACAGAATGGTTATGCACTAGGAACAAAAATGGCAAGTTGTATATAGGACAAGAAAAATAATGAAATCTCCTACAATACTCTTAAAGACAGATAAAGGAATCAAAATAATTAGATTTTAATAAAGAAATTAAATAGAGGTGACTAGAATAAATGCATCACAGATATAAATATACTATAGACATAAATGTATTAGAGATAAATAAATGGTATAAGAATCAAAATGCGGAAGGGTAGCTATAATGGAAAATATATTGAACTAAGCAACAAACTAGGGTTTCTAATAGGTCTTCAACTATAGTTCCTATGACAACTCCTGTGACTCCTGTGACGACTCCCGTAATGACTTTTGTGATGACTCCTATGAAGACTTTCATGATGATTACTGTGAAAACTCCCGTGACGACTCCTATAATATACAAGAAGGCTGTTTGCATTTTGCTATCTATGTTGGTTTACTTTTTCTAAGTATTCGGGAATATTGACATACTATATCATCGGACATTATTCCAGCATACACTTCATTATTTTTATTATCATTTGAGTTTTCTAATATCCTATCAACTTCTCTTAAGTCTAGGTTAGCAAAGATCTGGTCCAAGGTTTTATAATATAATTTGGAAGCCTGGGTGTGATCCTCCTTATTATTGATGCCTTTATTGTCAGTCTCAATATTATCGCTATTGTCTCTATCCATATCACTAGCAGGAACAAAGCTGAGATCTGAAGTGTTCTTATCCTTATTATGTATTGTGTTGTATGCTAGGTATTCCATATCATCTGTATCTTAAATCATACATCACACTAGTATTAGCCTCAGTTGTGATATGATAGGAGTTTACTCAATATAGTATATGTAAGCTTATAGGCCCCTTATCTATGCATGAGTCACTACTATCAAAGATTGTTTCAGCAGGGTCTGAATCATCGATTGGGTCTGCCCTAGTTGTAGAAACAGCCAAGAACATAGGAATGTATTAGTTATGATCAAAATCAAGGTAGGGAGGATTAATAATTTGAACTTCCTAATAGATCTGGCTAGGCCATGCCTTCTCAACTTCCTCTTATGTCATCTCAAAACTAGGTATATCATCCTCTGTACCAAGGTCTAGTAGCTGGTATTGAGTATCTTTATCTAATTCATTCCAGTGCTTTCTAATATAAATATTCCGATAATATAATTTAATTATCATTTATTTATTTAATATGTCCTTATAGTTAGCCTATTTGGTTAGTATAAGTTTACTCTATGCTATACCAATAGGATGTTTGACTATATCCACAACCTCTTGGGTAGTAATTCCTACACACTATATTCTAGATTTCTCCTGCCTCAGTTTATCTTTGACATGAGCTAGAGCTAGAGATAGGTTTCTCAAACTAGTTCTTCCTAACCTATTGTATACTATCTTAGGGTTTGTTAATGTACCGTAGATGCGAACCTCCTAACCAAATTCAACCTCTGGATCGAACGGTCTTTTTCGAGATACTCAGACTCCACTTTTCTTATTTTTCAGGAGTCTATTGAGTTTCAGAAGTGCTGTTTTCTATTTATTGGCTTGCGGCATCTTTGAGGTGAAGCTCTTGTGAAGTATTTATGGTAGTAATAGTATACTTGTGATAGTATGCCCATGACAATGCAAGTAGATATGCTTGTGAAGGGAATAGGGGCTATAACAGTTCAAAGTGGAGGTTGGTTTAGTGATTCAGTTATTCAGAAAGGTCTGATAAAATAAACTAAATAGGTTATATCTTCTCCCTATTGGCTAACATTTTGCTTAAATAAAGAAATGTAGACATCTACTAATGCGCCTCTATGAATAGTACCTAGCTAAGCTCAATAGAGATATGCCATGATACGGAACCCTTTATTATTAAAAATTAAAAACTTACTAGGTAAAGCGAAAGAGAGCCACCTATTAGATAAAGATTACAATCATGAAGAATTATGAATGGACTAGGTACGGCTCCAATATCGAAATAAAAATCCCATAGATTGGACAAAGACTAAAGATGATAAATATATAGCTAATCAAAACCCATCAATAGCAAAGATCTAAATAATCAATAATAGATTATGAGTATCTAATTCCAATCTGATTCATCGTGGTCTATACCCAATTCTAATGTAATTTGACGATTCTCAAGGGGCAGTCCTTGAAGGTACTAATACTAATGCTAGATTGTTCTTCTGCATGATGGCTAGCCTCTCTATAAAAGATTGGTCAGCCATCGAGGTATCATCAGTGTGATCGTTAGGGCTAGCTTCTCTGAATGATAGGTCAAAGTTTGGGACATCATTAGTATGATCGCCAGGGCTAACTTCTCTAAATGTTTGGTCAGAGCTCAAGGTATTATCAGTGCTATCATTATAGATATTTGATGATGTAATGTCCTCCTCTAGCATGCTAAATAGCCAAAAGTTCTAGCAAGATTCTATACTGTTTCTAAATTTGTTGTAATTCAGACATTCCATACTTAGAGGTTTGGATATGGTAGATTCACTGTCATCCATAAGGTTAGTAAGATCTATATGCAGTAGCATATAGTGCAAAGGCCAGTTAAGATCTACCATAAGTTTCCAAATACCACTGGGTCTATATTATTTAGTAAAGATATAGTTGGATAGATTAATAGGTTATACCTTAGTGATCCAACTATCTCAATAATTTCACTACAATAATTGATATGCATTCAGAGATTTGGATACTATAATTGTGGAATATAGATACCTTTTAGCATTAGATCTATCTGAGGAATCTTTTGATAAAAGGTTAATATCTATTAAGAATCGATTAGATAGTCCTAAGCTAGCACAACATTTATTCCACTAAGTACTTACCAAACATGGCATTGGTACATCACAGATACTCCAACATAACAAAAGCATATTAGTATTGAGTCATTGATCTTGATACTGTATTAAGAAATTCCTAAACATACTGATCTATAACAGATCATATAAAGTATAATCATCTAGGTTGGTCTCATCCTAGAGAGGATTTTGTGTAGAGTCTGGTAAATAATATTTGTTGCTTTCTTAGTAGTCAGAGGAGTTATATATAATCAAAATATCCTACCTGATCTATACCTGCCGCAGAATCTGATGAATGTCTCTACATTCAGAGCTTGACTCGAAATACGTGTGTACCAAACATAGGACTGCTTGCTGAATATTATCAGGCTTGTAGCTATTCAATCGATTGAGGATTTTGAGCCTGGCTTGGGTAGTTTCATTAAGGTCGGTTATTGTATCAGTAGTAGATAACTCAGAATCTCATTGTTCTATATTACAATTATCAAGGTATTGAATTCTATTCATCCCTGCAGGTATAATTATGGTTCCCTATATAATTTGAGAAGAGGTTTATATATATTTATATACTTATATACATCTTCAATATATATAAGAAGACTAGTAATATAATAAATGAACTGTATACTTATCTCTCAAGATAATATATAGACAGTATATGACTATATGCTCATAATAAGACAACATATAAAATATAGCTATACTTATTTGCTATTATTATTACCTCATAATAACTAACAAGACAAGATATAGACTAATTTAGTATTATTATTATCTTATGATAACTATCCCCCTATGATAAGACAAGACATACAATACAACCTCCACTCGTAACAAACCTCTACCCATAATAAACTTCCTCTGGTAACAAACCTCCTCCTATGACAAACCTCCTCTCGTAACAAGACAATATATAAAATATAGCTATACTCATTTGCTATTATTATTACCTCATAATAACTGATAAAACATGATATAGAGTAATTTGGTATTATTATTACCTCATGATAACTATCCTCTCATGATAAGATAAGATATATAATATAACCTCCACCCATAATAAACCTCCACCCATAATAAACTCCCTCCCATGATAAACCTTCTCCCATAACAAACTTCCTCTCGTGACAAGACAACATATAAAATATAGCTATACTCATTTGCTATTATTATTACCTCATAATAACTAATAAAACATAATATAGACTAATTAAGTATTATTATTACCTCATGAAAAGTATCCTCCCGTAACAAGACAAGATATATGATACAAACTCCACTTATAACAAACCTCCGCCTGTAACAAACTTTCTCCTATGATAAACCTCCTCCTATAATAAACCTCCTCCCATGATAAACCTTCTTTCGTGACAAGACAATATATAAAATATAGCTATACTCATTTACTATTATTATTACCTCATAATAACTGACAAGATAAGATATAGACTAATTTGGTATTATTATTACCTCATGATAACTATCCTCCCATGACAAGACAAGACATTCGATACAACCTCTACCCATAACAAACCTCCGCCCGTGACAAACTCCCTCCTATAACAAACCTCCTCCTATGACAAACCTCCTCTTATGACAAGACAAGACATGAAATCTAATGGAAGGAGTATATTATATCTTACTAGGTAATAATATCCCATAACAAACCTTCTCCTATAATAAATATTACTAATTTATTGTTAGAGCATTCACTTGAAGGTTGGGGTAATTACCATAATAGGTCAAATACTTATTGTTAAAAGATTACTAATAATATATCTTTTTTACCCAACTTCCATATAGTTGAGCAATATAAACTCCAAGAGTACCCCAGATAATTCCAGAGCTTATACATCAGACAACCTGATTTATTACTATATTATATCTCATTATAGAACCAGTGGTACAAGTATCAAATGTTCTTCCAATCTCATTTATGATAATACTCAAAGGAAAAGTTTACCGATTTAACTCAGAAGCAGCTATATAATTCCTTTCTTTGTAGGAAATAACAGAATAGGTACAAGAAATACACCGCAATCTTGATAAGGAGACTATAGCTCGTACTGATAAATTCTCTAACCTGAATTATACTTCCAATGCTCGTCAAGCTAAATAGTAGGAATACTATGACTAAGGTGCCTATTGTCAGGATGGAAAACCTTGGGTGTATTATTTGAGATGTAGTACAGCTTTTATTATAAACCCAACCTTATCAATTCCTGGCCCCTGTCGCATATCGGTAACTTGCATACTTGCCGGTATAAGTACACTAGCCAAGACTCGATTCTCTGGAACCAATGCTTGTCGATCATTCTCGTACCCGATCCCTATTCTGGACTAGTTCGGCTACCAACCGCATCCCGGAAGTCCAAACTAAGTACTCGCTTAACTAGGGAATCGACTAGAATAGTCTAGTCGGATACCCTTACTTCCCTTGAACCACGAAAGTCATGCCAGTACTGGCATGACTCTCAAATAAGAAATCGATCCTCTTGTACTACTCTTATTCACTGTTTTCCTATGCCCCTTCTCATTAGCGTTGAAGAATTTACATTCCGGGAACCTTATTAGTGTGCCTCTCGTGTATTGCTTGTGTGTTCTTCCGTTATGACTCGAATTGGGATACTTTGACAGTCGTGCCAGCTAGTGGTACGACTCTCAAGAAGGAAACCGAATTGTCAATAAAAAGGGCTGATTTCTGCTATGTATTTTCTTCTTTACGCAACAACTTGTTCTCCTCCTTGGACCTAGAAATAATATCCCATTCACCTCCTACTTGAGTATAGTCCAGACTACCCTGCTTCTCCATTCCTTGTCGACTCAGGTTTCACCTGAGTCTCCTGCTACCTCGATCACACACGTAATATCCCTACGAGTATGATGCCTGTATAACTGCTCACTAGAGTACCGGATAAAACACTTCACCTGCATCGCAGGTGATTCTCCGAGAACGATTCGTAACACTTTCTTGCGTGACCTATAGTCTCTACTACATACCATGGTATCTTCTGCTCAGACAGCTCTACCTTCCGAAGATGACGAATGGCGAACTCTAGCAGGTACCCTTCGGAATGCCCCTCTTCCACCTCCCTCTGTTTTCTCTACTATACCTCCGGGACCCCGACATCCCTTTATTCACCCATCCATGAAGCCTTTGGAGCTGGAATACGCTCCGGTCATGGAATACCGACTATCTTCAATATTCCCATAACCAACACCTCAACAACCGTAGAATGCTGTTGGGCCTACTACAATAGGGGATACGAGTATGGAATAACCACCCTTAGCTTGACTCTACAGATGGCCACTCTAATGCAATCCTCTTCTCGTGCTCCAAAGCTCCATGAACCAGAGAACTTTGATGGTACTAGGTCTAAGTTCACCAGATTCATAACCAAGCTAGTACTAGTCTTTTCCTCCGACCCTATATGCTACGCTAACAATGTAGCAAAAATCGCCTATGCAGTCTCCTACTTGATAGGCTCCGCTGCAGACTAGTTCAAACCACACCTTGACCGGACCCAAGAAACTATCGACTTCGACACCTATAATGAATTTGCAACAGCATTGAAAAATGCCTATGACGATCTGGATGCAAAAGCTATAGCAGAGCGAAAGCTCCTTGCTCTTAAGCAAGGAGGTAAAGACTGCTCTACTTACTATGCTGAATTTGCCACTTATACTGCAATTCTCAACCTAGACCACTGAATGAAAATTTCATTCTTCACTAATAGAGCTAATCACAGCCTTAAGACACCTCTCTCTTACTAAGCCTCTCCTGCTGAAGATTTTGATGAATTCGTCCGACTTTGTATTAAGTTAGATAACCGTGCCAAACTGCTCTAATCACGAGACTCTCCCAAGACCACAGGATCTGGATAACAATCCTCTACACTAAAACCAGCCCCTTTAACCTCTACTGGAACCGCTCCTGGACCTATGGACCTTTCTATTTCTCACAAACGTGGCCCCCTTATGGAAGAAATTCGCAAATACTGACGAGATAATAAACTCTGTATGTATTACGGAGGACCAGGTCATTGGACCACTGATTGCTCTATCTCCGCAAAAAGCAAGAAGCTAGCCACTGCTAGTACTACTCCTCCACTGGATATTACAACTTCTGGCCCCCAGGCCCTTTTTAAGGTGCCAAAAAACTAGTGCACTCTTCGAATAACAATAGCAGTTCGAAGAGTGCCAAGATGCTTCCTGATGCTATCTCTCCTAATCTTGTTTCTTTTGTTAGTCCGAATTCATTTTCTGCTCTAGAAGAGGTTCATCTCCAAGGAACCAGTTATGTTCTACCTATTGTTTCTCGTAAGACTCGTCGACGACTTGCTCAATGACGCTGCCTTGCTTCTGCTTTAATCGTTTCTATAATTTCTGTTACTCATGACTTAGGATCCAAGGATCCACTTATCTTGCCTTACTTGGTTAATGAAAACTATTCAGCCACTTGCATGATAGACTCGGGAGCAAGCTCTTAGTTTATCGACCTTGACTTTGCCTTGAATATGAACTTGCCTTTGAACTTGAAGCCGAAACCTAAGGATTTTGTACTTGCTGATGGTAAACATTCCCTAGTGGGGCAAATCACCCATACCTGCACTCTAAAACTCATGATCGACTAGTATCTGGAGGTTCTGACCTTTCACATCACTAAACTAGCTGGTTGGAACCTGATCATTGGGAAACCATGGCTCTGACTTCACAATCCCTTAATCGACTGGACTTGCAATACCATTACCTTTGCCTCAGAGTATTGCCATGCTCATTGCCTACCTACTCGAACACCGACCTACCGATAACCTCCCAGAAATACCCTGAACCCCCTCTGAATCTCGGTTATCTCCCGAGCTGCCTTTCAAGTAGCTATCAAAGACCCAGAGTCTCAGTTATGTATTGCTGCAACTTATGCATCTCCAGAAGACGACGATGATAATGACCCAGAACTAGCTACCAAACTTATCCCTCCCGCATACCATGACTATCTGAACCTTTTCTCTGAAAAAGAAGCTCGAATTTTACCCCCTCACTGATATGTCGACCATACAATTCCACTTCAAGAAGGAGCCAAACCTCCATTTGGACGAATATATTCTATATCAGATGCCGAATTAAAGGAAGTCAGGGAATAGATTAATGAGAATCTCTCCAAATCCTTTATCCAAGCCAGTTCTTCTTCTACAGTGTCTTCTATCCTCTTTGTCAAGAAAAAAGACGGTTTCCTCCATCTTTGTGTTAATTACCGAGCCTTCAACGATATTACAATCAAGGACCGAAACCCCCTATCATGAATTGAAGAAACCCTTCACCAAATTCGTGGCTGCAAATACTTCACCCGTCTCGACCTCCGAGCCTGCTTCAACCAGATCCGGATCAGGGAAGGTAACGAATGGAAGACCGCTTTCAGAACCCGCTACGGATTCTTTGAATTCCTCGTTATGCCTTTCGGATTAACTAATGCCCCAGCTATGGCCCAAAGGTTTATGAACGATATACTCTGAGAATACCTTGATATCTTTTGTGTTTGCTATATAGACGATATCCTAATCTACTCAAAATCCTTGAAAGAGTACAAGGAACAGGTACAGAAAGTCCTACAAAAGCTAAAAGAGGCTGGACTATTTATCAAACCAGAAAAATGTAAATTCTCCGTCAATAAAACCACATTCCTTGGTTTTATTATCTCCGAATAAGGCCTAGAAATGGACCCCGAGAAAGTCAATGCCGTTCTCAACTGGGAAACCCCGAAATCAGTGAAGGACATTCAGTGTTTCCTCAGATTCGCCAACTTCGACCAGTGCTTTGTCAAATAATACTCGCACCTCTGCCAACCCCTTTTTAACCTGCTCCGAAAGGATGTCCCCTATGCTTGGGACGCTGCATGTGACGAGGTTTTTAGCCTTCTCAAAAAGGCCTTTACCTCTGCCCTCGTCCTCCGACATTTTGACCCTGACCTTGAAACCCTCGTAGAAACTGATGCTTCGGACTACGTCACTTCCGAGATACTCTCCCAAAAGCACCTAGAAAACAAGAAACTCATACTTTACCCTGTTGTCTTTATCTCTGAAAAAATGTCTCCCGCTGAATATAACTACGGAATTGGGGATAAAGAACTCCTCGCAATTATCTTGGCCCTCAACAAATGGCATAACTACCTTCACTAACTCCCACACCCCTTCACCATCATTACCAACCAGCACTATCTACAAACATTCACCTCCAAAGCTCTCCTTTCACGGCGACAAGCACGATGGGTACAAGAATTAGTCCAATATAACTTTAAAATTATCGTCCGGCCTGGTAGCTAGAACACAAAAGCCGATACACTAATAAGACGATCTGGAGATCTCCCTAAAGAGGGGGATGAACATGGTCACCCAATGCAAGCCCTTATACCCCCTGAAAAATTCTTCCTTTCTGCAGCCTCGGTTGCAAATAATGAGGATATTCTCACTGCCCTGAAATATGATAAACTCGCTAAAGAAATTATTCTTGCTCTTGAGACAAAGGTCAAGAAACACTCTATGGTCCCTTTATCTGAGTGTAAGATCTCCGACAGACTTATCCTCATCAACAATCTTATCTATGTTCCCAACTCACCAGATATTCATCTCCAAATCCTTCGCAACTGTTACAATCACCCCACTGCTAGACATCCTGGTCTCGTGGCAACCTATGAGCTTATTTCATAGGACTACTGGTGGCCAAAAATACACCAAACTATTGCGCAATACATCTGAAACTGCGATACATGTGCCCAGATTAAGCCTGCTCGCCATACCCCTTATAGCCTTCTGAAACCCCTGTAAGTCCTCTACGGAAATGGTCATCCGTTTCCCTTGACCTTGTCACAGGACTTCCTATCTCTAAAGGATTTAATGCCTTACTCGTAGTAGTTGATCGACTTTCCAAGATAGCTCACTATATTCCTACTACAACTGATGTCACTTCCAAACAGATTGCCAAGCTCTTCTTTGACAATATCTTTCGACTTCATAGAATTCCTGATTTAATTGTCTCCGACCGTAGTATCCAATTTGTCTCCGAATTCATTCAATCCCTCACATCACTTATTTGTATTCAGCAAAAGGTTTCTACTGCCTTCTACCCCCAAATTGATAGCCAAACTAAGAGAATCAATACAATTATGGAACAATATTTACGAGCCTACTATAATTACTAACAAGATAACTAGTCTGAACTAATCACCATGGCCGAATTCTCGTACAACAACAACCTGTCTACTACACTTGGCATCACACCCTTTCAAGCTATGTATAGCGAGAACCCTCACTATT
Source organism: Tirmania nivea (assembly GCA_015179035.1). Classification (NCBI taxonomy): domain Eukaryota; kingdom Fungi; phylum Ascomycota; class Pezizomycetes; order Pezizales; family Pezizaceae; genus Tirmania; species Tirmania nivea. The sequence continues at coordinate 11,738 of WHUY01000096.1, forward strand.
AGATCAACTCGAACCCTACAGTAAAACTCCCAGCACCCGCCATCATTAAGGAATATGTAGACCATCTTGCAGAACTCGATACTCATCTCAGATCCGAAATGATCTGGGCCCAGACAACCTACTCAGAACAAGATAACAAGTCTCGCATTCCCCCACTTAAGCTGGATATTGGCGATGAAGTATGGCTCCTCCACCGGCATGTCAAGACAACATGCCCCTCAACTAAGTTGGATTTCAAGAAACTCGGTAAGTTTTGAATCATCCAGAAGATCTCATCTCATACTTATAAGCTTAATCTCCCTGCCTCGATGAAAATCCACTCTATTTTCCATATCTCACTCCTTGAACCCACCTCCACGGACCCCCTGCCTAGCCAAACTCAGCCACCCCCACCCCCTATTATTATTGAAGACGAATCCGAGTGGGAAGTCGACGAAATAGTTGACTCACACTTCCGAGATCGATCCCTTGAATATCTCGCCTAATGGGTAGGTTACGATGAACTTATCTGGGAACCTGCTACCTTGTTTTTGAATGCACCCAGCGCTGTGAAAAAGTTCCACTCTTTATACTCCTCAAAACCCCGACCTTGAACTTTACTAAAATAAGTAGAACCAAACACCTTGACCATGACTCACAGGAGCTCGTCCTCAGAGAGGGGGCTACTGTTACAAACCCGACCTTGTCAATCCCCAGCCCCTGTCGCATATCAGCAACCTGCATACTTGTTAGCATAAGCACACTAGCCAAGACCCAATTCCCTGGAACCGACCCTCGTCGATCATTCTTACACCCGATCCCTGTTCTGGACTAGTTCGGCTACCGACCGCATCCCGGAAGGCCAAACTAAGTACTTGCTTAACTAAGGAATCGACTACAATAGTCTAGTCGGATACCCTCACTTCACTTGAACCGCGAAAGTCGTGCCAGTACTGGCACAACTCTCAAATAAGAAATTGCTCCTCTTGCACTACCCTTATTCATTGTTTTCCTACGCTTCTTCTCATTAGCGTTGAAGAATTTACACTCCGGGAACCTTATTAGTGTGCCTCTCGAGTATTGCTTCTGCGTCCTTCCGTCATGACTCGAATTGGGATACTTTGACAGTCGTACTAGCCAGTGGCATAACTCTCAAGAAGGAAACCGAATTGTCTATAAAAAGGGCTGATTTCTGCTATATATTTCCTTCTTCACGCAACAACTTGTTATCCTCCTTGTACCTAGAAATAATATCCCGTTCACCCTCTACTTGAGTGTAGTCTAGACTACCCTCCTTCTCCGTTCCTTATCGACTCAGGTTTCGCCCAAGTCTCCCGCTACCTCGATCACACACGTAATATCCCTACGAGTGCGACGCCTGTGTAACCGCTCACTAGAGTGCCAGATAAAATACTTCACCCACGTCGCAGGTGATTCTCCAAGAATGATTCGTAATAGCTTTGTAATATCCACGGTCTTTCAGTATAGTAACTTTGCATCTTACAACTCCTCCAAAGTCAACCAAATATCATAATACAAGTGGTCAGCTAAGTATGTTGCTTAAAGGAATGGTAACCAAGATTAGTTTAGAGTGCTGAGAAGTGTTATGAATCATTCTCGGAGAATCACCTGCAACGCAAGTGAAGTGTTTTATCTAGCACTCTAGTGAGTGGTTATACGGGTGTCGTACTCGTAGGGGTATTACGTGTATGATCGAGGTAGCGGGAGACTTGGGCGAAACCTGAATCGACAACGAACGGAGGAGCAGGGTAGTCTAGACTATACTCAAGTAGAGGGTAAATGGGATATTATTTCTATGTACAAGAAGGAGAACAAGTTGTTGCGTAAAGAAGGAAATACATAGCAGAAATCAGTTTTTTTTATAGACAATTCGGTTTCTTTCTTGAGAGTCATACTACTGGCTAGCACGACTATCAAAGTATCCCAATTTGAGTCATAACAGAAGGACGCACAAGCAATACTCGAGAGGCGCACTAATAAGGTTCCTGGAGTGCAAATTCTTCAACACTAAGGAGAAGGGACATAGGAAAATAGTGAATAAGGGTAGTGTTAGAGGATTGATTTCTTATTTAAGAGTCGTGCCAGTACTGGCATGACTCTTACGGTTTAAGGGAAGTGAGGGTATCCGACTAGACTATTCTAGTCGATTCCCTAGTTGAGCGAGTACTTAGTTTAGACTTCTGGGATGCGGTCGGTAGCCGAACTAGTCTAGAATAGGGATCGGGTGCGAGAATGATTGATGAGCGTCGGTTCTAAGGAATTGGGTCTTAGCTAGTATGCTTATGCCAGCAAGTATGCAAGTTGCCGATATGCAGGTTGCCGATATGCGATAGAGGCTAGGGATTGATAAGGTCAGGTTTGTAACAGTAGCCCCCTCTCTGAGAATGAGCTTCTATGAGTCATAGTCGAGGTGTTTGGTTCTACTTATTTTGGTAGAGTTCGAGGTTGGGGTTTTGAGGGGTATGAAGTGTGGAAATTTTTTACAGTGCTAGGTGCGTTCAAAAACAAGGCAGCGGGTTCCCAGGTAAGTTCGTCATAACCTACCTATCGGGCGAGATATTAAAGGGATCGACCTCGAAAGTGCGAGTCAACTATTTCGTCGACTTCCTACTCAGGTTCGTCTTCGATGATAACAGGGGGTATAGGTGGCTGAGTTTGGCTAGGCAAGGGGTCTGTAGAGATGGGTTCAAGGAGCGAGACGTAGAAAACAGGATGGATTTTCAGCGAGGCAGGGAGATCAAGCTTATAAGTATGAGACGAGATCTTCTGGATGATTCAAAACTTACCGAGTTTCTTGAAATCCAACTTAGTCAAGGAGCGTGTTGTCTTAATATGCCGGTGGAGGAGCCATACTTCATTGCCAACATCCAGCTTAGGTGGGGGAATGCGAGACTTGTTAGCTTGTTCTGAGTAGGTTGCCTAGACCCAGATCATTTCGGATCTGAGATAAGCATCAAGTTCTGTAAGACGGTCTGCATATTCTTTAATGACGACGGGTACTGGGAGTTTTACTGCAGGGTTCAAGTTGATCTGATAGCGAGGATTCTTGCCATACATAGCTTGAAAGGGCATGATACCAAGAGTGGTAGATAGGGTGTTGTTGTACGAGAATTCGGCCATGGTGATTAGTTCAGACTAGTTATCTTGTTGGTAATTATAGTAGGCTCATAAATATTGTTCCACAATTACATTGATTCTCTCAGTTTGACTATCAGTTTGGGGGTGGAAGGCAGTAGAAACCTTTTGCTGAATACCAATAAATGATGTGAGGGAAAGAATGAATTCAGAGACAAATTGGGTACTACGGTCGGAGACGATTGAATCAGGAATTCTATGAAGTTGGAAGATATTGTCAAAGAAGAGCTTAGCAATCTGTTTGGAAGTGACATCAGTTGTAGTAGGAATATAGTGAGCTATCTTGGAAAGTCGATCAACTACTATGAGTAAGGCGTCAAATCTTTTAAAGATAGGGAGTCCTATGACAAGGTCAAGAGAAACGGATGCCCATTTCCGAAAGGGGACTTACAGGGGTTTCAGGAGGCCATAAGAGGCATGGCGAGCAGGCTTAATCCAGGCACATGTATTGCAAATTCAGATATATTAAGCGATAGTTTGGTGCATTTTTGGCTACCAGTAGTCCCGTGAAACAAGCTTATAGGTTGCCGCGAGACCAGGATGTCTAGCAGCAAGGTGATCGTAATAGTTGCGAAGGATTCGGAGATGAATGTCTAGTAAATTAGGAACATAGACAAGATCGTTGACGAGGATAAGTCCATCGGAGATCTTGCACTCAGATAAAGGGACCATGGAGTGTTTCTTGACCTTTGTCTCAAGAACAAGAATAATTTCTTTAGCGAGTTTATCAGATTTCAGGGTAGCGAGAATATCCTCATTATTTGCAACCGAGGCTGTAGAAAGGGAGAATTTTTCAGGGGGTATAAGGGCTTGCATTGGGCGACCGCGTTCATCCTCCTCTTCAGGGAGATCTCCAGATTGTCTTGTTAGTGCATCGGCTTTTGTGTTCTAGCTACCAGGCCGGAAGATAATCTTAAAGTCATATTGGGCTAATTCTTATGTGCATCGTGGTTGTCGCTGTGAAAGGAAAGCTTTGGAGGTGAATGTTTGTAGATTGTGGTAGTCAGTAATGATAGTGAAGGAGTGTGGGAGTTGGTGAAGGTAGATATGCCATTTCTCGAGGGCCAAGACAATTGTGAGGAGTTCTTTATCCCCAATTGCATAGTTACATTCAGTGGGGGACATTTTTTCAGAGATAAAGGCAACAGGGTGAAGTATGAGTTTCTCGTTTTCTAGGTGCTTCTGGAAGAGTATCTTGGACGTGACATAGTCCGAAATATCGGTTTCTATGAGGGTTTTAAGGTCGGGGTCAAAATGTCGAAGGACGGGGGCAGAGGTAAAGGCCTTTTTGAGAAGGCTAAAAACCTCCTCGCATGCAGTGTCCCAAGCATAGTGGACATCCTTTCGGAGTAGGTTAAAGAGGGGTTGGTAGAGGTGCGAGTATTTGTTAATAAAGCACCGGTAGAAGTTGGCGAATCTAAGGAAAAACTGAACGTTCTTCACTAATTTTGGGGTTTCCCAGTTGACAATGGCATTGACTTTCTCGAGGCCTATTCCTAGGCCTTGTTCTGAGATAATAAAACCAAGGAATGTAGTTTTATTGACAGAGAATTCACATTTCTCTGGTTTGATGAATAGTCCAGCCTCTTTCAGCTTTTGTAGGACTCTCCGTACCTGTTCCTTGTGCTCTTTTAAGGATTTTGAGTAGATCAAGATATTATCTATATAGCAAACATAAAAGATATCAAGGTATTCTCGGAGTATGTTGTTCATAAATCTTTGGGCCGTAGCTGAGGCATTAGTTAATCCGAAAGGCATAATGAACAATTCAAAGAGTCCGTAGCGGGTTCTGAAAGCAGTCTTCTATTTGTCACCTTCCCTAATCCGGATCTAGTTGAAGCAGGCTCGGAGGTCGAGACAGGTGAAGTATTTGCAGCCACGAATTTGGTGAAGAGTTTCTTCAATTTGTAGTAGGGGGTTTTGGTCCTTGATTATAATATCGTTGAGCCCCTAGTAATCGACACAAAGACGGAGGGAACTGTCTTTTTTCTTGACAAAGAGGATAGGAGATACTGCAGAAGAAGAACTAGCTCAGATAAAGGATTTGGAGAGATTCTCATTAATCTATTCCCTGACCTCCTTTAATTCGGCATCTGACATAGAATACATTCATCCAAATGGAGGTTTGGCTCCTTCTTGAAGTGGAATTACATGGTTGACATATTGGTGAGGGGGTAAAATTCGAGCTTCTTTTTTAGAGAAAAGGTTCAGATAGTCATAATATTCAGGAGAGATAGGTTTGGTAGCTAGTTCTAGGTCATCATCATCATCATCTTCTGGAGATGCGTAAATTGTAGCAATGCATGATCGAGACTCTGGGTCTTTCATAGCTATTCGAAAGGTAGCTCGGGAGATAACCGAGATTCAGAGGGGGTTCAGGGTGTTTCTGGAAGGTTCTCGGTAGTTTGGTGTTCAAGTAGGTAGGCAATGAGCATAGCAATACCCTGAGGCAAAGGCGATGGTATTGCAAGTCCAGTCGATTGAGGGATTGTGAAGTCGGAGCCATAATTTCCCAATAATCAGGTTCTACCCGGCTAGTTTAGTGACGTGAAAGGTCAGAACCTCCAGATGCTAGTCGATTATAAGTTTTAGAGTGCAAGTATGGATGATTTGCCCCACTAGGGAGCGTTTACTATCAATAAGTATAAAATCCTCAGGTTTCGGCTTCAAGTTCAAAGGCAAGTTCATGTTCAAGGCAAAGTCAAGGTCGATAAACGGGAAGCTTGCTCCTGAGTCTACCATGCAAGTGGCTAAATAGTTTTCATTAACCAGGCAAGGCAAGATAAGTGGATCCTCGAATCCCAAGTCATGAGTAACAAAAATTGTGGAAACGATTAAAGCAGAAGCAAGGTGGCGTCATCGAGTAAGTCGTCGACGAGTCTTATGAGAAATAATAGGTAGAACATAACCAGTTCCTTAGAGATGAACCTCTTCTAGAGCAGAAAATGAATTCAGACTAATAAAAGAAACAAGATCAGGAGAGATAGCACCAGGAAGCATCCTGGCACTCTTCGAATTGCCATCATTATTTGAAGAGAGCACTGGTTTTTTGGCACCTCAAAAAGGGCCTGGGGGCTGGAAGTTGCAATATCTGGTAGAGGAGTAGTACTAGTAGTAGCTAGCTTCTTGCTTTTTGTGAAGATAGGGCAATCGGTAGCCCAATGACCTGGTTCTCTGCAATACATGCAGAGTTTGTTATCTCATCAGTATTTGCAGATTTCTTCTATAAAGAGGCCACGTTTGTGAGAAATGGAAAGGTCCATAGGTACAGGAGGAGTTCCAGTGGAGGTTGAAGGGGCCGGTTTTGGTGTAGAGGATTGTTGTCTAGATCCTGTAGTCTTGGAAGAGTCTCATGATTGGAGCAGTTTGGCACGGTTATCCAACTTAATACAAAGTCGGACAAATTCATTAAAATCTTCAGGAGGAGAGGCTTAGTAAGAGAGAGCTGTCCTGAGACTATGATTAGCTCTATTAGTGAAGAATGAAATTTTTGTTCAGTGGTCTAGGTTGAGAATTGTAGCATAAGTAGTAAATTTGGTATGGTAAGCAGAGCAGTCTTTGTCTCCTTGCTTAAGAGCAAGGAGCTTTCACTCTGCTGTAGCTTTTGCATCCGGATCATTATAGGTATTTTTCAATACTGTTGTAAATTCATTATAGGTATCGAAGTCGATAGTTCCTCGGGTCTGGTCGAGGTGTAGTTCAAACCAGTCTGCAGCGGAGCCTATCAAGTAGGAGGCTGCGTAGGCGATTTTTGCTGCCTTATTAGCGTAGTGTATAGAGTTGGAGGAAAAGACTAGTACTAGCTTGGTTATAAATCTAGTGAACTTAGACCTGGTACCGTCAAAGTTCTCTAATTTATGGAGCTTCAGAGCATGAGAAGAGGATTGCGTTGGAGTGGCTATCTATAGAGTCAAGTTAAGGGCAGTTACTCTATACTCGTATCCCCTATTGTAGTAGGCCCAATAGCATTCTACCATTGTTGAGGTGTTGGTTGTGGGAATATTGAAGATAGTCAGTATTCCACGACTGGAGCGTATTCCAGCTCCAAAGGCTTCATGGATGGGTGAATAAAGGGATGTCGTGGTCCCCGGAGGTATAGTAGGGAAAACAGAGGGAGGTAAAGGAGGGGCATTCCGAAGGGTACCTACTAGAGTTTACCATTCGTCATCTTTGGAAGGTAGAGATGTCTAAGTGGAAGATGCCATGGTGTGTAGTGGAGACTATAGGTCATACAACAAAGTATTACGAATCATTCTCGGAGAATCACCTGTGACACGGGTGAAGTATTTTATCTGGCACTCTAGTGAGTGGTTATACAGGCATCGTACTCGTAGGGGTATTACATGTATGATCGAAGTAGCAGGAGACTCGGGCGAAACCTGAGTCAATAAGGAATGGAGAAGCGGGGTAGTCTGGACTACATTTAAGTAGGAGGTGAACGGAATATTATTTCTAGGTACAAGAAGGAGAATAAGTTGTTACGTAAAGAAGGAAATATATACCAAAAATCAGCCCTTTTTATAGACAATTCAGTTTCCTTCTTAAGAGTTGTGCCACTGGCTGGCATGACTGTCAAAGTATCCCAATTCAAGTCATGACAGAAGGACGCGCAAGCAATACTCGAGAGGCGCACTAATAAGGTTCTCGGAGTGCAAATTCTTCAACACTAATGAGAAGAGGTGTAGGAAAACAGTAAATAAGGGTAGTGTAAAAGGATCGATTTCTTATTTAAGAGTCATGCCAGTACTGGTATAACTCTCGCAGTTCAAGGGAAGTGAGAGTATCCGACTAGACTATTCTAGTCAATTGCCTAGTTAAGTGAGTACTTAGTTTGGACTTCTAGGATGTGGTCGATAGCCGAAATAGTCCAGAACAGGGATCAGATGTGAGAATGATCGATGAGCATTGGTTCCAGGGAATCGGGTCTTAGCTAGTGTGCTTATACCGGCAAGTATACAGGTTGCCGATATGTGACAGGGGCTAGAGATTAACAAGGTCGGGTTTATAACATAAAGCTATGACTTCACTAACCTTTCTGTTATAGCACAAACCTACCAAAATTCCTATCCCAACATACTCTGCTGAAGCATTTTAGAAAGAACTAGTTAAAACTGTAATTAGTGCCAATTTACCATTTCAGATAGTTGAATATTCATAATTTCAGAGACTAATGAATATGCTATATCTAAATATTATTATCTTATCGGAAACTATAATCTGCCATAAAGTTCATATCTATATTCAGAATATTATCTCAGTACTCAAAGATATAATACCTTAGAACATTCAAGTCCATATAGTAACAGATAGTTGGACTTTACCTAATAAACTAGTGTTTGCTGCAACAACTATGTATTTTTTTGATTGTAATTGGAATTTGTGTCAGGAGGTAATAGAGTTGCAAGCATTAGGTAGAGAATCACATACTAGAAAATCTTTAGTGGGGAAATTAGCCAAGATACTAGGCCAATTTGACTTAAGCTAGTGAATGCTTTATTAAGTCACTAAAAATACGCAGTCTAACTCTATTATGGCTAGGGAACTACAAGGAACTGCACTAAGTTCCAAATAGCAGCCAGATCAATACTATTTACTATATTTTGCTCACATACTAGTATTAGCTAGTAAAGCCTTTATGGAAAACCTAAAGTCATAACCGACTAATGAGAGCTTTGACTATAAGTTAAGCAATCCAGATATCTCAGTCAATATCTTATACCAATTCCCTTCTGGTTCATTCAGCCATGCTATCTTTAAAGTAAGTCTATAGCTTAATGAATATAGGACTTACATACTAATCAAGCTAAGTTCAAGAGCTATCCAAAGCTATTACCGCTAGTCCTCCTCACCTAGCACAATTTAAGTTACTACAGGATACTAACTTAAAGCAGCCCATTGGCTTACTCCAAGATATCAGAATACGTTAGAATATAACATTTGACATGCTTGTAAGAGTATATAGGCTTAGGCCAATTATAGAAAAATAGCTTGACCAGGATAATAAATTCACTCCTTTTCGACTTATAGAAGCAGAATAACAACAGGTTGATCAAGCCATTACTTTTCTAAAACCCTTCACCAACTATACAAATAATATCTCTACCAGCAAGAAGGCCATAATACAGAATGCTTACTTTATCTATAATAATATTTTCGAGCATATTGCTTGGCAATGACGCGAAGTATAAAAACTACTGGATGCCCTATGGATAACCAGCTTATTAGAGGCATTGAAGTCTAGTAAAAGGGTTTTTCAGAAGTATTACTTAGATACTATACGGCGAGGATTTATCTACAACATTACGAACATTTTAGACTCCTCCACAAAATTGTCTATGTATAATTCATGGGGCATTGTACACCTTTAGGATACATTAATATAACCTAGCATAACTAGTACAATCTCGTATACGGATTTCTACAGATAAGCCAAACCTGTGACAAAATTTCACTCCTGTAACAAAATGATACTCCAATGACAAAATTATGGCCCTGTAACAAACTCTACTCTTGCACCTACTAAATAATAGTTATCAGTGTCACGACTACGACTTTATCTACCTAATACTCACATAGGAGCCGCTACGTGAGTGGCAGCTTATGTTATTTGTTGTGGCTATTTCGAGTTCAATCTCTCTTATTGCCTTCTGTCTTCTCCTTGTTAGCCTCAAATACGATATCTTATCTTGTATTATGATTATCTCATATTATGTTTCCTTCGGGTTGTGGTTATCGCGGGTTGTAGTTATCAAGAGTTGTGGTTATCGCGAGTTATGTTTCTCGTCCTCAGAGACATAGTGATATTAGCGCGACTCTCAATTGTTAAATAGCTTACCTTTCCCTCTTCTTTCCTCTTCTCTCTTCTTCTCTCTTTACCTAACGTCTTGTTCTCTCCTTGTACCCTAGAATATCTATAGCAGCTGTCTCTCCTTCTCTAATAGCCCCCTCTCCATGACACCCTTCCGTGATAGCCTCCTACACCTCCGCCGTACTTCTTGGTCGCTCTCCCATGCCCTCCCCGTTATACTACGTTGGGTCTCACTTAACCAACTGGTACACTTACCAATAATGAACTCCCAAACCTTTATTACCCTCCTAGCTCCCCCGGCTCCCCTGGCCCCTCCAGCTCCCCTAGCCCCTCTAGCTCCCGTGACCCCTCCAGCTCCCTCAACCCCTCCAGCTCCACCGGCTCCCCCTGGACCTAGATTCGAGGCCTAGCGGACCCTCTCGATTCCTACCGACAACGTTGCACTGACTGCCTACCGCCGTGATATCATCGACATCTTCCTGACTACTAATACTATTGGTAGGGAGCTCAAGTGTGACCTCGCCCTCACTCAAGAAATTTTGTAGAATATACAAGATCAACTGCAAGCTTCTAACGATGAGATTACCCTCCTCCGGGAGGAGTTACATAATGTACACTTGACCGTGCAAACCCTAAACCATGCTTTGGCTTTTATGGCTCCAGGAGCTCCAACCCCAACCTTACCAAAGACCCAGAACCTCCCCACCCTATCGAAATTTAATGGCGACCATCTCCGCCTAAAGCCTTGGAAGAACTCTGTTAGTATCAAGCTGAATAGGGATGCAGTCAAATTCTCTAGCATCCAATATCAGCTCGCATATGTATATGGTTTGCAAAAAGGGAAAACGATAGACCAGATACAGCTCTACATGCTGGCTACTGGCATCAACCTGACAGACATCACCTCTCTATTTGACATTCTTGACCATGCCTTTGGAGACCCAGAACCAGTAGGAACCGCCACTCAAGCACTCCATATTCTCAAACAACGAAATACCGATCTCTCTACTTATATCACTGAATTCTCACACCTCACTGCTGACATCCTCTAGGATACTTGAGCTAAGCTGGATCAGTTTCAGGATAGCATCTCATATGAACTCAAGCAAGCTTTAGTATACTATCCAGATTTCCCCACTCTCAAGCAATTGATCAACCAAGCCAGCAGAGTCGAGCAAAAGCTCTTCCACCTTCGAAACAGTACCCATGCCCCGCAAGTTACCACCACTACTACTACTATAGTTTAAGCCCCTCACCTACATACTCCACCCTCCCCTAACAAGCCAGCATACCCCTCCTTCCTTCTTAGGGATTCCACCCCCATTGACCTCTCCTCCGAATGCCTCCGCCTCTCCCAGGCTAAACGGGATCGCCACAAAGCAGAAGGGGCATGTATTATCTGTAGGAAACTAGACCATTTCATGGCAAACTGTCTAATCTGCCACCTTTGCCCCCTCGCTGCCTACGCCACTGCCGAAGCCCTTATGGAATCGGGAAATGGTAAGTCCCTTACTTAATTGCTAACGTAAGTAAGAGACCTGCTCGAGGATCTTTTTCTATTTCTGCATTTTCAGTTAACTTCGTAGCTTTAGAGGAATCTCTTCTATCTGGTCGTCATCTTGTTATACCTATAACGATCTCATTTAATGGAAAAATGATCTCCACTTCAGCTTTAATAGAATGCGGAGGCACTGGAATTGCGTTTATTGATAAAGACTTTGTTAGTACTCACACTATGTCCATATCCCCTTTAAAGACTCCCTGTACTATAGACGTCATCAACAGGTGACCTATATCATTCGGAGATATTACAGACATCACCTGCCTCTTTGCTAACATTCAGAACCACGTTGAGATGCTTCCTTTATTCGTCACCAAACTCCAATATCCCATCATCTTAGGGATCCCTTGACTGGCACTACATGATGTCTCTGTCCGTTTTGGCTCCTATACAATACAGTTCGATAGTCAGTATTACAAGAAACACTATAATGCTATAACGACACCTATTATATCTTTAGTACCACCCCTCCCTGCTCAGAGCCTTGTTCGTATTGAAAAAGCCAGACTACTAGGAACGGATGACCCACTAACCCCCGTGCTGGATACGGAACCTCGACCACCCCCTCTGAATATCAACTTCATTGGGGCGGGAGCCTTCGGACACCTTACAAAGCATCGTAAGCTGAAAGCCTACTCGATATCTATCTATGATGTCAACCTCGAAATCAACAAGTTGCGATCTAAGGAAGACTGGAAGTCTCTAATACTAATCGAATACCATGACTTCATAGACCTGTTTTCAGAAAAGGCAGTAGAGAAGCTACCCCCCCACCGACTGTACAACCATACAATCTCTTTGGTAGAAGGTAAAGTACCCCCCTATAGATTCCTTTATAGTATGTCTCGATAGGAGCTCGAAGCATTAAAGAAATATCTTGAAGAAAACCTTACCAAAGCTTTTATCCATTATAGCTCATCTTTTACTGGTGCCCCATTCTTGTTTGTTAAGAAAGCAGATGGCTCTCTCCACCTTTGCATAGATTACCGGAGTCTGAACGAGATTATAATAAAAAACCATTAGCCTCTACCACTTATTCAGGAGACTCTGGCATGCCTCTCCAAGGCTAAGTGGTTTACTAAGCTCGACCTCTGTGACATATATAACCTCGTAAGGATTGCAAAAGAAGAGCAGTGGAAAACAGCTTTTTGGACCCGCTATAGTTATTTTGAGTACAATGTTATGCTATTCGGACTGACTAATACTCCCGCCTCCTTCCAACATTTCATAAACGACACACTCCACTATTTCCTTAATGTATTTTGTACTGCCTACCTAAATGATATTCTCATCTATTCTGACTCCCTAGCTGAGTATAAAGTACATGTCCACCAAGTCTTAAAGAAGCTAGAAGCGGCAGGGTTGTATTTAAAACCAGAGAAGTGTGAATTCCATGTTCAGGAAGTGAAGTACTTGAGGTTGATCATCACTATAGGAGGAATTCGAATAGACCTAGCCAAGGTTGCAGTAGTAAGGGAGTAGGAAACTCCAAGGAATGTGAAGAACGTACAGGCATTCCTGAGTTTTGCAAACTTTTACTGGCACTTCATTCTAGGCTACTCCTGAATAGTCACTCCCTTGACAGTACTGATGAAGAAGAATCAGAAATTCCGATGGTCGCATGAGGCACAGTCTGCATTTGAACAGCTTAAGTAGGCCTTCTGTTCAGTACCCATCCTGGCCCACTTCAACTATGACCGGGAGTGTATTGTAAAAACCGATGCATTAGACTATGTATCTGCTGGTATCCTTTCTCAATATAATGATCAGAGCTTTCTCCACCCCATCGCATACTTTTCAAAGAAGCACTCCCCTGCTGAGTTCAAATACGAGATTTATGATAAAGAACTAATGGCTATCATCCGTGCCTTTAAGGAATAGAGACCATATCTAGAATCAGTAAAAGGTATTATTGAAGTCCTTTCTGATCATAAAAATCTAGAATACTTCACTATGACAAAGCTCCTCAATCGACGACAAGCCCGTTGGTCAGAGTTTCTATCATACTTTAATTTCAAGATCAAGTACCATCCGAGTAAGGCAGGTGGTAAACCGGATATACTAACTAGAAGGTCAGGAGACCTCCCTCTAGAGGGGGATGAACAGCTGAATTTTTAAAATCAGGTTATTCTTAAGCCTGAGAATATCTCCCTTTCTGTAACAACTGGCGTTAAAGATAATCTAGCTCCCACCTTGCAAGAACTCCTGACAGCAGTATATACCGCGGATCCTTTTGTTACCGATGTCATTTCAGCTATTAGAATAGGGCAACAACGACATACCAAAATCTCTCTCTCCAAGTATAAAGTACGTGACGACCTCCTTTACTATCTAGACCGACTTTATATGCCTGCGGATTTCCAACTCTGACTACACCTGATACGAGATCATCATGATACCCTTGCAGCTAGACATCCAGGTGTAGCAAAGACTTTAGAGCTTTTGAATTAGAGCTATACTTGGATAGATCAATAGAAGGATGTTGAGAGATATGTTCGTAATTGCCATATATGTAAGAGAGCTAAGTCAACACGACATACATCTTATGGTACCCTTCGACCTCTCGAGATCCCTGACCAACCCTGGTAACACGTAATAATAGACTTTGTAACAGGCCTACCAGAAGACGGAGGACTCAATGCAATTCTCATAGTAGTCGACCGGCTAACCAAAATGAGACACCTCATCCCCTATAGAGATTTCGGCACTGCTGAAGACCTCGCCCTACTATACCTCAACTACGTATGGCGCTATCATAGATTACCTCTATCGATTGTATCCGACCGAGGCCTCCAGTTTACCTTTGAGGTCTGGAAAGCCCTATGTAAATTGTTGGGAATCGATGTTTGCCTATCTATTGCGTATCACCCCCAAACTTATAGTCAGTCGGAATATATGAATGTGATTATGGAACAATACCTGCGGGCGTACATCAATTACCAATAAGACAACTAGGTAACACTGCTGGCAACCTACGAGTTTGCAGCCAACAACCACTTCTCCAATATACTCAAGTGCTTCCTATTCTTGGCTAATCATAGTTGGCATTCGAGGTTTGTTGATAGCGTAGCACCACTCTAGAAGGTAAAACAGAACCCTTCAGCAGAAACCCTAGCCTCGCAACTCACTAACCTTCATACTATACTTAAGGCAAAGCTCAAGTACGCACAGATCTGACAGGCGGAATATGCTGACAGGTCGAGAATCCCAGCTCTTCAATACAAGCCTAGAGATAAGGTATAGTTGTCCAGTCGATACTTCTATACCAAGCGCCCCTCCCACAAGCTTGACCACAAATTCACAGGCCCATACAAAGTCCTCACTGCTATAGGCATATATACCTATCGGTTAAAGCTTCTCTAGACAATTAAACGACACCCTGTAGTTCATATCTCAGAGCTAGAGCCAGCCCCCGATGACCCCCTTCCAGGACAGAAACAGCCCCCACCCCCACCATTGATTATTAATGGTACTAATAAGTGGGAAGTGGAGAAGATTCTGGACAGCCACCCCCGTTATCGCAAACTGGAGTACAAAGTGAAGTGGGTAGGTGATGAAGAAGCGACTTAGCAGCCGGAGGGGGATCTGGAATATTCTGAGGATTTAGTTTTGTCTTTTTACCAACACTACCCTAATAAGCTATGCCCTCCCTATTTGTCGCTAGAATGACAATCATAGAAGAGGGGGGTAGTATCATGACTATGACTCTATCTACCTAACACTCACAAAGGAGCCACTACGTGAGTGCTAGCTTACGTTATTTGTTGCAGCTGTTTTGAGTTCAATCTCTCTTATTACCTTCTGTCTTCTCTTTGTTACCCTCAAGTGCGATATCTTATCTTGTGTTGTAATTATCTTATGTTGTGTTTCCTTCGGGTTATGGTTATTATGGGTTGTAGTTATCGTGGGTTGTAGTTATTGCGGGTTGTGTTTCTCATCCTCAGAGTTATAGTGATATTAGCGCGACTTCCAATTGTTAAATAGCTTACCTTCCCCTCTTCTTTCCTCTTCTTTCTTCTTCTCTCTTCACCCAACATCTTATTCTCTCCTTGTATCCTAGGATATTGTTATGAACGGTCGGAGTATCGCCTGTGTCGCAGGTGATGGGTGACATGTGCGTAAGTATGCTTACACGTGTGTTGGGGAGGGGGACATGGACAACAGAGTCTGAGCTACACTCGAACGGGAGTGTGTTTATTGTAATAACTAAGTACAGGAGAGTGAACAAGTTGTTGTATGAGGAGAGAAGAGAATGAGAGGGGCAGAGCGACCTCTATATATGGAGATCTAGTGAAACAGAAGAACTGGAGAGAAGGCAAGAGAAAGCATACGGAGACATAAGGAAGTAAACGGAGATATAAGGAAGTAAACGGAGACATAAGGAAGGAGCAAGCATCCCACGGAATGTCAAGCGAAAGGATGCGAGAACATTCTAGGGGACAATGATGACAAGTGACAAATGTGAAGGCGAGGTTCTGGTGGAACCTTTGGACAGGTTCTAGCGGGCGGGTACCTGGCTTAAGATCTCCGGAATGTGGTTGGTAATCTAGCAGGTCAGGGTCCAGGGTCAAGGGTAATATCGCTAGAGTAGGGATACTAGCTAGAAGACTAGGATTAACACAGTGAATTTGTGCTGGGTCAAGATCAAGTGAAGCCGGACGCGAACATATGCTGGCGAGTGCGTGGGTTGCCAGTATAGTATCGGGGCTGGGGAGTGGAAGGGCAAGGTGAGGGGATGATCCATAACAGTATCTCCCTCTCCGAGGATGAGCTCCTGTGAATCCAAGGCGAGTTCGTGATCCACTCATTTGGGCAAAGTGAGTGGTCGGGGCTTAAGCGGATAGGAAGCGTGGAATTTTTTCACAGCGCTTGGGGCGTTCAAGAACAAGGCAGCGGGTTCCCAAGTAAGTTCGTCGAAACCTACCCAACGGGTAAGATATTCAAGGGTTCGACCTCGGAAGCGCGAGTCGATGATTTCGTCAACTTCCCACTCGGGTTCGTCTTTGATAATAACAGGGGGTGGGGGTGGCTGAATTTGGCCTGGCAGGGGGTCTGTAGAGGCAGGTTCAAGGAGCGAGACGTGAAAAACAGGGTGGATTTTCATTGAGGCAGGAAGATCGAGCTTATAAGCATGAGACGAGATCGTCTGGATGATTCGGAACTTACCGAGTTTCTTGAAGTCCAGCTTAGTCAAGGAGCGAGTTGTCTTGACATGCTGGCGGAGGAGCCATACTTCATCACCAATATTCAACTTAGGTAGGGGGATTCGAGATTTATTAGTTTGTTCCGAGTAAGTTGTCTGGGCCCAGGTTATTTCGGATCTAAGATGTGTATCGAGTTCTGCAAGACAGTCTGCATATTCCTTGATTACTGAAGGTGCTGGGAGTTTTGTTACAGGGTTCTGGTTAATCTGTTAGCGAGGATTTTCGCCATACATGGCCTGGAATGGGGTAATACTAAGAGTCGAGGATAGGGTGTTGTTGTATGAGAATTCAGCCATGGTGAGGAGTTCGGACCAGTTATCTTGCTGGTAGTTACAGTAAGCACGTAAGTACTGTTCTACAATTGCATTGATTCTTTCAGTCTGGCCATCAGTCTGGGGGTGGAAGGCGGTGGAAATCTTCTGCTGAATACCAATAAGCGAGGTCAAGGATCGGATAAATTCCGAGACAAACTGAGTACCTCGGTCGGATACGATGGAGTCTGGGATCCCATGCAAGTGGAAGATGTTGTCAAAGAAGAGCTTGGCGATTTGTCGGGAATTGACGTCGGTAGTGGTTGGGATTTAGTGTGCTATCTTAGATAACCTCTCGACTACAACTAACAACGTATCGAATCCATTAGAACTAGGGAGTCCTGTGACAAAGTCGAGGGAAACAGAAGACCATTTTCAGAATGGGACTTGTAGGGGCTTGAGGAGACCGTAAGGAGCATGCCAAGCAGGTTTGATTCGAGCACAGGTATCACAGTTACGGATATATTGGGCGATTGTCTGGCGCATTTTTGGCCACCAGTAATCTCGTGATATAAGTTCATAGGTAGCGGCCTGGCCTGGGTGCCTAGCGGCAGGGTGATCATGGCAGTTGCGGAGGATACAGAGGTGAATCTCGGGGTTGTTAGGGACATAAACGAGGCCGTTAACAAGCAATAGCCCTAGGTCTGAGATCTTGCATTCGGATAGAGGGACTGTGGGGTGTCTTTTGGCATTGGTTTCAAGGGTATAGATGATCTCCGAGGCGAGTTTATCAGCTTTGAGTGCTGTAAGGATATCCTCGTTATTCATGGTTAAAGCTGCAGACAAGGTGAGTTTTGCAGTAGCTGAAAGAGAAAACCTTTCAGAGGGAATCAAAGCTTGGGTAGGGCAGGAACGACCATCCCCTTCTTCAGGGAGATCTCCAGATCGTCTGGTTAATGCATCCACCTTAGTATTTTGGCTGCCGGGGCAGAAGACGATCTTGAAGTCCTATTGCGCTAGTTCTTGGGCCCAGCGTGCTTGACGGCGTGAGAGGAGGGCCTTGGATGTAAAAGTCTGAAGGTTGTGGTGGTCAGTCAGGATCGTGAAGGGTTGAGGGAGCTGGTGCAGGTAGATATGCTATTTTTCAAGAGCTAAAATGATAGCGAGGAGTTCCTTATCCCTAATCCCATAATTACATTCAGCTGGGGACATTTTCTCGGAAAAGAAGGCGACAGGGTAGAGTACGAGTTTTTCGTTTTCTAGATGCTTCTGGGAGAGTATCCCGGAAGTGACGTAATCCGAAGCGTCGGTTTCCACAAGGGTTTCAAGGTCAGGGTCAAAATGTCGGAGAACTGGAGTGGAGGTAAAGGCCTTTTTAAGGGGTTTGAACACCTCCTCACAGGCAGAGTTTCAAGCGAAAATGACATCCTTCCGAAGCAGGTTGAACAGGGGCTGGCAGAAGTGCGAATACTTGTTGATAAATCGCCGATAGAAGTTGGTGAAACTAAGGAAGCATTGGATGTCTTTGATGGATTTGGGAGTCTCCCAATTAAGGACAGCATTGACCTTTTCAGGATCTATTTCAAGACTATGTTCAGAGATAATAAAACCAAGGAATGTAGTTTTATTGACTGAAAATTCACATTTTTCAGGTTTAACAAATAGTCCAGCCTCTTTCAGCTTTTGTAGGACTTTTCGTACCTGTTCTTTGTGTTCATTAAAGGATTTCGAGTAGATCAAGATATCGTCTATGTAGCAGATGCAAAATATGTCAAAGTATTCATAGAGGGTGTCGTTCATGAACCTTTGGGCAGTTGCCACAGTATTAGTCAACCCAAAAGGCATAACAAGGAATTCAAAGAGTCCGTAGCGGGTCTTGAAGGCAGTTTTCCATTCATCACCTTCCTTAATTCGGATCTGGTTGAAGCAGGCACGTAGGTCGAAGCGGGTGAAGTACTTGCATCTATGGATTTGGTTGAGGGTTTCTTCAATTTATGGTAAGGGGTTCCGGTCTTTGATTGTGATATTATTGAGTGCACGGTAGTCGATGTAGAGGCAGAGAAATCTATCTTTTTTCTTGACAAAGAGGATCGGGGAAGCAGCCGAAGAGGAACTAGCTCGAATGAAGGATTTGGAGAGATTCTCATCAATCCATTTCCTAACTTCTTTAAGTTCAGCATCGGACATGGAATAGATATGGCCAAAAGGAGGTTTAGCTCTTTCTTGAAGTGGAATCGCATGGTCAACATATCGGTGAGGGGGTAAGATTCGGGCTTCTTTTTCCGAAAAAAGGGGCAAGTAATCATGATATTCAGGTGGAACGAGCTTAGCGGTAGATTCAAGATTATCATCATTATCTTCAGAGGAGTCGTATATTGCAGCAATACAGAGGCGGGCCTCGGGGTCTTTAATAGCTACTCGGAAGGCAGCTAGGGAGATGACCGAGATTCGGAGGGGGTTCAAGTTATTTCTAGGAGATTCTAGATGGATTTTCAGTATTCGAGTAGGCAAGCAATGGGCGTGACAATACCTTGAGGCAAAGGCGATGGTATTGCAGGCCTAGTCG
This sequence comes from Tirmania nivea, assembly GCA_015179035.1. Taxonomy (NCBI): domain Eukaryota; kingdom Fungi; phylum Ascomycota; class Pezizomycetes; order Pezizales; family Pezizaceae; genus Tirmania; species Tirmania nivea. The sequence goes on from WHUY01000096.1 coordinate 31,263, forward strand.
ATTGAGGGATTATGGCGTCGGAGCCATGGTTTTCCAACAATCAGGTTCCAGCTAGCTAATTTAGTGACGTGGAAGGTTAAGACCTCCAGATGCTGGTCGATCATGAGTTTTAGGGTGTAGGTGTGGGTGATTTGCTCCACCAAGCAGCATTTACTATTGGCAAGTACAAGATCCTCGGGTTTCGGCTTCAAGTCCAAAGGCAAGTTCATGTTCAAGGCAAAGTCAAGGTCGATAAACTGGGAGCTTGCTCCCGAGTCTACCATGCAAGTAGCAGGATAGTTTTCATTAACTAGGCAAGGCAAGATAAGTGGATCCTCGGATCCTAAGTCATGAGTGGAAGAAGAAGAAGAAGAAGAAGAAGAAGAAGAAAGGATGGCGGCAACGGAGATCTGGAGGGAATGCATGCGACGATGTCAACGGGCTAGCCATTGACGAGACTTCCGAGAAACAACAGGCAAAACATGACCAGTACCTACCAAATGAACTTCCTCCAAAACAGAAAACGGGTTGGAACTGACAAAGGAAATGGGGTCAGGGGAGATGGCACCAGGATGTATTCTGGCGCTCTTCGATCGGCCATCGTTGGTCGAAGAGGGCACTAGTTTTTTAGTACTTCGAAAAGAGTTTGAGGGCCGGGAGTGGGAGTAGGAGTATTGAGAGGTGGGCCAGGAGGAGCAGTGCTAGCTATGGCTAGTTTTTTGGATTTGGCCGAGATGGGGCAGTCGGTAGCCCAGTATCCAGGACCTCTATAGTATATGCAGAGTTTGTTGTCCTGTCGGTATTTGCGAACCTCAGCAGTGAGAGGGCCATGCTTACGGGATGTGGTGGAGAGGTCCATTGGACCGGGAGCAGTTCCGGTTGCGGTTGTAGGAGGGTTAGGGTGGGGGGCGGGGGCTTGGGTTTGTTGAGTAGAGCCTGAGGCTTTTGGTGGGTTGGAGTGGAGCATTTTGGCCCGGTTGTCTAACTTGATACACAGCTGAACAAAATCGTTGAATGTTTCGGGGAGAGAGGCCTGGTAAGAGAGAGCAGTCTTGAGACCAGTGTTGGCACCATTGGTAAAGAATGAAATCTTAGTATGGTCATCATAGTTCAGGATGGTTGCATATGTCGCAAATTCAGTATGGTAGGTAGAACAGTCTTTGTCCCCTTGGCAGAGGTTATGGAGCTTGCGCTCAGCGGTAGCATGAGCATCGGGGTCATCATATGCATTTTTCAATGCTGTGGCGAAGTCTTCGTAATTATCAAAACTAATTATTTTGTCAGTTTTATTGAGGTGAGGCTCAAACCAATCAGCAGCAGAGCCTGTCAAGTAGGAGGTTGCATAAATGATCTTAGCATTATCATTGGAGTATCGGAGTGAGTCAAAGGAGAAAACCAGGGACAGTTTAGTCATAAACCATGTGAACTTTAATCGAGTACCGTCGAAGTTTTCAGGCTCATGAACTTTTGGCACATGGGAAGATGATCGTACTACAGTGGTGCCTTAAGGTAGGGGCGTAGTTGTGAGGCCATATTCATAACCTCGGTTAAAGTAGACCCAAAGTACTTGGGTAGTGGCTGTTGTTCCAGACTCGAGTATTTGGAATATTGTAGGTACACCTCGGCCGGAGTGGACTCCAGCAAAGTGTGCTTCATAGATAGGGCTATAGAATGGTACGGGTGTAGTAGCAGGGAAGTCGGGGGAGGCCGAAGGTGCGGAGAGGGTGTTGGCTGACAGAGCTATAGCAAGTGCGCACCATGAATCTGATATAGTAGGCGGTTGAGCGGACATTGTGCGTAGTAGAGACTATATGTTATGCAACAAAGTGTTATGAATGGTCGGAGTATCGCCTGCGTTGTAGGTGATGGATGACACATGCATAAGTATGCTTACGCGTGTGTTGGAGAGGGGGACATAGACAACAGAGTCTGAACTACGCTCGAAGGGGGGTGTGTTTATTATAACAACTAAGTACAGGAGAGTGAACAAGTTGTTGCGTGAGGAGAGAAGAGAATGAGAGGGGCGGAGCGACCTCTATATGTGGAGATCTAGCGATATAGAAGAACTGAAGAGAAGGCAAGAGAAAGCATACGGAGACATAAGGAAGTAAACAGAGATATAAGGAAGTAAACGGAGACATAAGGAAGGAGCAAGCATCCCACGGAATGTCAAGCGAAAGGATGCGAGAATATTCTAGGGGACAATAACGATAAGTGACAAATGCAAAGGCGAGGTTCTAGTGGAACCTTCGGACGGGTTCTAGCGGGCGGGTACCTGGCTTAAGATCTCCAGGATGCGGTCGGTAATCTAGCAGGTTAGGGTCCAGGGTCAGGGGTAATGTCACTAGGGTAGGGACACTAGCTAGAAGACTAGAATTAACATAGCAAAGTCGTCCTGGGTCAAGATCAAGTGAAGCCGGACGCGAACATATGCTGGCGAGTGCGTGGGTTGCCAGTATAGTACCAGGGCTGGGGGATCGAAAGGTAAGGCGAAGGGATGATCCGTAACAGATATCTATAGCAGTTGTCTCTCCTTCTATAACAGCCCCCTCTCCATGACACCTTTCCGTGACAGCCTCCTACACCTCTGACGTACCCCTTGGTCGCTCCCCCATGCCCTCCCTGTTACAATCAGGACCTAATTTGAGGACTTTTATAAAAGCAACTACTGACATCTTCTGAAAAGCCAACATGAACCAATTCAAGAATCTAATACAAAAGAGGAGTCGTATATCATATAGAGACTGCAGGCTCGATAGTCTCATAGTGATCAGGATTCAACTGAAGTTGTGCGATATCTAAACTCAGCCCTAGTACTACTTCATCAAAGAGACCCATTGCTCTGGTGGAGGTCAAATAGTAATGAATTCCTAATACTAGTATATATGGCATGCAACATCTTAAGCATACTAATTTTATCAGTATCTGTGAAGAGACTTTTTAGTTCTGCCAGGGATATAATACCATATCAGAAGAATCATTTTAGTAGACAAATGATTCAAGATCTCCTAATTGGAAATCTTGGGAAAATTGATCTATAGGGGACTCGAATGACAACTTAGAGAATACTGAACTTATAGATCTTTATACTGGAGGAGATATAGACAACATGAGTAGTATGATTGAAGCTTAGGTATTAGACGCCAATTTCTTGTACCAAATGGTTTCAGTTTATAATTAAGATTCAGATGACAATATCTTGAATGATAGTGAAGAGGATATAGACTCAGAGTTAGAACCAGATTCTAATGATAAGCTCCAATGTAGCCCATTTGGAGTGGTTGATACCCTAAATCAGCTATCTATATTGCAGTGCTCCTTAAATACGGAAAGGTCCGTAGTGGAGCCATCAATATCAATAACTTATGGAAGAAAGCAGCAGAAGGGTAAAGAGGTTGCAATCATTACCAAACCAGTGAACAAACGCTTGCGAAAGATTATAAAAAAATACTATCAAGTTTAAATCTGAGTTAAGGCAATGGTTATAGTATGCTAGAGAGGAGGTTGAGTATTTTCATTCTATTTTACTTCTATGATGCTCAATTACTAAGGTTAAGCCTATAACGGGGTTGAATATTTAGAGATTTATTATAAGTTAGGTAGTTTATATCCTATAGTTTTCTCAATTTCCTTCTTGATATATATTTAGTGATAGATAGGAGGAAGGATTTATAGTATATATTTAGGTATATTGGGTTATGTTATCATTATATTGACATTAACATTGGGTCCAGTTGACATTAGACAATACGAGAGGCTTGTACTAACTAGAATATAATATATATTGCACAGGGCCGAGAGTAGAATATAAAACTTATGATAGTATCACCATTATAAAAGGAAAAGTCTATGATTCTGTTAGCATATTCAGGTTCTTGGTGATTATTCATTAAACTTAGCAAAAATATCTTGGCATAGTGCGTAATCAAATTATAATGGGTTATTCACCGGGTAAGTTCGATTAGGGTTAGCATAAGGGGTGGCAGGTTGAGTAATTTTCTGGAGCAGGGGAACAACTATAGGAACCTGTACCCACCTAACCCGTAGCGTATACTACTTACAATGTCAACGTCTGGCAACCAGTTATGAAGTTAATCAGGCATCTATTGTACAAAGTTCCTCCCAAGAATATGAAACTATTAATAATAATGAATGGTTGGAGTAGTCTACTCCTAAGCAATTGGCCTTTATACCTATTCTTCTATCTTTTTGCAACTTTCCATTAACCTCCAATTTAAAAAGATATTTTGGAAAAGTTCAAGTTTGGTTATATACTTGAGGTGTGCACTGTCCATAGTATTTTTTTTATAAAAAAATAATATATAGCTATTCTATAGAGTCTTGTAATTTGTTTGAGGTGAAGATTTTAGACTTTCAAAAGGTAAGGTCGTCACTTACTTTGAGAGCAAATATAGGGTGTTTCAGTCACAGTTATCGACCTTCGCCATTGTACTACATTGTATCTTGTACACTCCACCAAGTGCAACCTATTGACCTATAGTTATTACGAATCATGACTTAACCAGTTGTTAATCTCTCAGCTACTATTATCGACTTAGTTCCTCGATTGAGGGCTATATTGGATCCAGTGAATACCAATCAAGACTACACTGTGATACTTCATAAAATAGTTACCTTAGTGGACTAACTTTTGGACTTACTAGATCGTCAATAAGATATGGTTAGGCTTTAAACCCAAGTCACGAATCTTAATAATCAATTTACGACACGACAACAAGAGAATACCATGTTGATAGTAACGAATCAGGAGTTGCGAGATGAGATTGCTCTACAAGAAACGGTGGTTAACTAGCTCCGAACCCAACTAGAGGATATAAGAGCTATCAATACTACACTAGCTCGGTTATAACCCGAAGGTAGAAGCTGTCCTGAGAAAATACCGAATCCAGAGAAGTTCTTGAGAAAAGATCGAAATAAGCTATGTCTCTTCCTCATATAGTTGTGTCTGAAGGTAGGTACCTATAGTGATGAACAAGCTAAACTTCGATTGGCAGTTAATTCTTTATCTGATGATACTCTAGACTAAGTTACCCCCTATGTAGAAAATGATACAGTAAACCTAACCAATCTAGCTACCCTTATTATGATTCTTGAAAGTGCATTTAGTGATCCTAATAGGGTAGCTAATGTAGAATATAAACTGCAAACTATAAATCAGGGGGCTAGAGAATTTGCTACTTATTTCGCTGAATTCCAATGATATGCAGCTGAGATGAACTGAAATAATGCGGCCAAGCTAGCAGCTTTGAAACAAGGACTCTTCTACTAGCTGCAACAAGATCTTCTTGCTATACACACAGAGCCTGATGATTTTAATGAATATGTGGAAGTGTGTCAGAGGTTGGACACCCGTCATCATATATTACAGACTCAAATGCACAATCATCCTGGACTGATACCCCAAATAGTACAATGGCCTACCACTCCAGCACCAGTCAACCCCTAAACCCTTCAGACTCCTTCTACAGCTACAGGTACTCACCCTAGACCTATGAACCTATCAGCGGGAAAGAAGAAAATATCCCTGGAGAAAAAGGCTAAACGAATAGCTAAAGGGAGATGTTACTACTATGGAGGACTGGGGCATGGCATACGTAACTGTCTACAAACTCAACGACACCTTCTCTAAGCTTCCGAAGCTACTACGACCATAGAAACAGCTGCAACCATGGAACAAGTATTAAAAAAGTAGCCTTACTGCAGAAAGATGGCACTACAGTAGAGCTAAATAAGTCTTCTACTTCCTTGAGTATTTCTAGTTCAGTATTGCAACCTTTGGGGGAGGAGAATTTGGATGGGAATCATCTTGTAGTTAGTTATGAATTGATTAACAATGGTTCTAAAGTCCTTACCCACGCCCTTATTGACTGCAGAGCAACTAGATTCACTTTCGTGGATGAAGTCTTTGTAAGCCATTATTCATTTCCCTTATTCAAGCTTAAAAAGCCTCGAGTATTGGAAGTTATTGACAGTTGCCCTATAGAATCAGAGACGATAACACATCTTAGCAAGCTCCAATTAACCATCGATAGTCATATGGAAGAATTACTACTATTTGTCACAAAGCTCGGTCACTACCCTATTGTCTTGGGTCTTCCATGGCTTCGACACCATGATGTTAGTATTCATTTTGCTAGAAACACTCTTACTTTCGACTCCGACTATTGTCTTACTTATTGCTATAAAAAACCATCAACAATAAAGGGCATATCTATTCCTATTCCGACAAACCTACAAATCGCTTTAATCGTAGGCTCTACTTTTAGCCGAATGGTATGGAAAGGGAAACAAGTTGAAACAGCCTTCCGAATGACAATATACGAGTTGAATATAGTCCTAAAAGAATCCCATGAACAACCTGTGGCTGAGGAAGACAAAATAAGAGAACTAGTACTATTTGAGTATTACTAGTTTCTCCCACTTTTTAAAAAGGCTATTGCAGAAGTTTTACCCTCTCATCGACCATATGACTATAAAATCCCCCTCAAAAAAGGATTCGTTCCCCCATTCGGCCCTTTATACACCCTATCAAAACCCGAGCTAGAAGCCCTTAAGGTTTGGCTAGAAGAAAACCTATCAAAAGGATTCATCCATGCATCTTCATCTCCTGCAGGTATACTAATACTCTTTGTCAAAAAGAAGGATGGATTCCTACGACTTTGTGTTAATTATTGTAGTCTTAATAATAGCACTATTAAAAACTAATATCCACTAACCCTTATATAAGAAACTTTAACCAGACTTTCTAAAGTACGATACTATACCACTCTCAATATTCGTAGTGCCTACAATCTCATTCGAGTGGCAGAAGAGGAAGAATAGAAAACTATGTTTTGGACCCGTTATGGCCTATATAAGACTTTGGTTATATCCTTTGGCTTTATAAATCCTCCTGCTAGTTTCCAACATTTTATTAATAATGTTCTTCATCCCTTCCTTAATAATTTCTGTACAGCCTATCTTAATGACATCCTAATATATAGTAATACTCTCGAAGAACATTGAACACATATTACCCTAGTACTAGAAGCTCTATAAAATGCCGACCTTTACCTCAAGTCTGAAAAGTGTGAGTTCTACAAGATGCAGATACACTACCTCGGCATGATTATCTCGGCGGATGGTATCCAAATGGACTTAGCTAAGGTTAAGGCTATAATGGAATGGGCATCCCCAGTCAACCTTCATAATGCTAATACTTTTCTAGGTTTTACTGATTTCTATCATCGGTTTATTAAGGACTTGTCTAAGATTGTAGTACCTATTATCAAGTTAACAAAGAAGGATACCCCCTGACACTGGAATGAAGAATACTAACAAGCCTTTTAACAACTTAAAACAGCATTCACTTCTACTCCTATTCTTTAGCATTTTGACCCTGACCGGCAAATTATGGTAGAAACCGATACCTCTAACTATATTTCCGCCAGGATTCTCTCTTAATATGATTATGTAAGTATCCTTTATCCTGTCGCTTATTTCTCCAAGAAGCATTCACTTGCCGAATACAACTATAAGATCTATGATAAGGAGTTAATGGCTATTATTCGGTGCTTTGAAGAATAGCGGGCTAAATTAGAGTCTACTCTTTACCCCATTCAAGTGCTTTCTGACCATAAAAATCTCGAATACTTTATGTCTACCAAACTTCTTAATTACCACCAAGCTCGATGGTCAGAATTTCTCTTCTACTTCAACTTTAAAATTAGCTACCGCTTAGGTAAAGCGGACGGCAAGCCTGATACCTTGACCAGACGGTCTAGTAACCTTCATCAGGATAGGGATAAACGTACAAGATTTCAGAATCAAGTTCTTTTGAAACCTCACTATTTGACAGTTAATGTAATAATAGAAGAAGAGCTGGGACTTGAAAATTTATTTAAATAGGGTTTTGAGGTTGATGAATTATCAAAGAAAATACTGGCTAAGTTACAATGAGGAGAGAAGTGATCTAAGGATATCTTATTGGCCAAATATAATAATAATAATAACAGGTTGACGTATTATAGTCACTTGTGTCAGTGCTCCCATACCTCGTGCCATACCCTATACGGCATCCTCTACCCTCTGCCTATTCCGAGAGGTACCTGATAAGACATCTTGATAGACTTTATTATGGGATTACCATAGTCCAACGGATACAATACTATCCTAGTAATAGTATACTGATTAACCAAGATATGTCATTTTATTCCCTACAGTAATACAGTTACTGCCAAACAGCTAGTAAGTCTTTATGCTCGACATGTTTTTCACCTCCATAGTCTGCCAAAGACTATTATCTCGGACTGTGGCACTCAATTTATTACCAAGTTTTGGAAATCACTTTACTGAATTCTTCTAATTAAGTCACTACTTTCCACTACCTTTCACTCTTAGACAGATGGCCAGACAGAACGCATTAATGCCCTCCTCGAGTAATATCTATAGATCTATATCAATTATTTGCAAGACAATTGGGAGGACTGGCTTCATCTTGCTGAATTCGTAGCTAATAACCAAGCTTCAGAGTTAACAGGAGTATCAACTTTCTTCACTAATTATAGTTATGATCCCCTTTGGCAATTCGACCTTACTCAATAAGTTAACTAACTTGAGGAGTGGAATGCCCAGAAGGTTACAACTAAGATGAAAGAGCTAACAGAACATTTGCAGAATGAAATAGTAAGACCTTAGTCTTGACAAGAGGCATAAGCGAACTGCAAACGTAGTCATGCCCTGGCTTGCAAGAAGGGTGATTCAGTTTGGTTCAATATGTAATATATTACGATATAGTGGCCTAGTAAGAAGCTCAACTATAAGTGTATCGGGCCCTATAAGATCATGAAAGTAGTGTCTGCTTATGTGTATGAACTTAACTTTCCTCTTAACATTCACTATCATCGTATATAATATATCTCGCTCCTCAACCCTGCCAATGACAACCCTTTACCAGGACAACAAAATCCCCCACTACCACCTATTATAGTCGATAATGAAGAGGAGTAGTATATGGAAGATATCTTAGACTCTCACATTCATAGGGGAAGGTTAGAGTACCTAGTTAAGTAGGTAGGCTACAAAAGTCCAGATTAAGAACCAGCTACCAATATCAACAAGCTTAAAGCTGTGGATAACTTTTATACCCGATACCCAACCAAGCCAGGCCCTTTACCGGAGGACAATGACGACTAGCCTATAGTAGACCTCGCCTATAAGGGGGGGATAATTATCATGGTGTATACCAGTGACAGCTAATAATCTCCGTCATGATTGTTCATCGAACTAATCCTGAGTCATCACACATATAAGCTGTTTACATATGTGTGTCAACTAGGTAATAGAAGGTCATAGAAGCCGTGTATGGTGACTAGTTAATGATGGAAGGTCATAGAAGATATGCGTAGCGACTGGTTAGCAATAGAAGGTTATAGAAGCTATGAGTAATTGTTACTTAGGATTTAGACTTCTGTTATAATTGTACTCTCTCGCTCTTTCTCTTCTTGTTCTCTACGCAATGTCTTGTATTATAAGTTTTGGTAATATAGACTCTGCCTTTAGTCAACTATGTCATCTAGTGCTCCTACTCATAGCCTTTACTACAGTCTCGTATACTCCTTGGAGATACATCTATAGTCACAGTTATCGACCTTGGCCATTACAGTTTCATTTATTTGTAATCTCATTTCTAGTATCATTGGGCTTTATTAAGAGACAATCACCATGCGCTACATACTAATTTGCATTCGAATCAGGCAATTCTTCCATGCGGTTGGTGGGTTTTTAAGTATTTTTGATATCAATATAATACTAGTTCATAGGGATCTGTGCCTATATATAGCCTCCGGTGCCCAGTTCCTAAACTTTGCATACTTACAATGCAATAACTACAAACTCAATTATGCTCAAGATTTTTAATTCTGATTCTTTACTATCGAATTAATTACCTACGAACTTAAGCAACATTAATTCATTATGATTTTGTTGTATTGTTAGGATTCAAAGTCAGTCACTTTTTTGGTAAGTGCTGTACTAACCGTTTTGAATTATTGATTACATGCAATAATTTATTGATTACATATAATAATTTAATGATTACATGTAAGATTTTATTGCTTTCATACAGTAGTTTAGTAATTATATATAGTAGTTCTGTAATTAGCTACAGTAGCTTATAATTCCTATATATAGCCTATATTATTATATCATTCCTAATCTATATCCTTAGTAATACTAGTGTCCATACTAAAAGTCATTATCAACTGCAATGCAGCTGACAATTCATGGCATATATTATTACCTATAATATAGGTGATAGTCTATAATATAATCCATGACAATATCTGTAACATGGTCCCTATATAAATAAATAAGGTTAAATAAACAAAGTTAATTTAGCCGTGATAACATACCAATCAAATATTACTTAAGTAATAAAATATTGATATAAAAAATATAGTTAAAATAAAACTACTCTACATATAAAAATATAGCTCATACAAAAACACCTACAAAAAAAAACCTCTTCTAAAACAATACATTTTCAAATAAAAAACTATCTACAAACAACCACTTCACCCAAAATAACTGTATAAAAAAAAATATTCATAAATAACAATATTACAATAAAAATAATACCAAAAAATGGCCCCATCCCAAGCTGCATTAGCAGCTCCATCTATGCCAACAGGTGTACTATATATATAGTCAGCCTGCTTATCTACATTTAGTTCCGGGAAGTTGTTAGTGCGAACTCCTACTATCCCGGCATTCGCAAATAGCACTATTGCCACTTCTAAATCATCTATAGTTAGAATGCTAGTCAATGATAATGCATTAGGGAGGCCACTCCCCACCCACTACTACTGCCAGTTTTTTAGTATATAAATAAGCATTTTTGATGCTAGTGCTCTAACTACTCCTATTAGATTGCCAAACAGTAGTACAGCTGAGTTCCCTTCTACATTATCGTGAATTCAGCTATCTAATAGATTCTCATGCATGAACTGTAGATTATACCTCCAAACATGCTTTACATATCTTGGCCTTGTAATATAGGCTAAAAAGTATGGTAAAAACTAGTTGTACATATTTTCATTATTATCATTACTAGTATCCACTTAGTTTGCAATGTTAAGAATGGTGCTGGGGCCTCAAGGAAGGCGTGTTTCTGCAATGCAAATAGGGGCAAGGTTGGGGGCCAGATTGCCACTTGCTATAGCCCTCCTAACCTGTTGATGCTAGACCTTCCACTGATGTATGTATTGATCCTGGTATTTCACTCTAGAATAAGTTCTTAACCATTATTCTATAACCTCCGTAAGGCCGATCATAAAACTAGTAAGGATATTGTCCCTTATGCAAAAGAACACCCTCTTGGCTTCTGGTACCTGGTGGAGGGGAATAGCTAAGTGAGCCCATTCTCAGTTATAGTGGTGTATTACTTTCTTAGGTATCTAGTTTTTTTTGTCAAACCAGAAGTAAAGAAATTAGCCGATATTATAATACTCATATATGTGGAGGCATACTATGGCAGGATCGTAGTCTCTAGGGTTGACATTGCCAAAGTTGCCAATAATTAGCAACCTAAGGCAGGGAATACCGGTATAATTTCCTCGTCGAGGTATCTAGAATATAAACTCTATTAGTTAATGAAAATATAATAGGTAGGGAGTTTGAAAAACTAACATTGAGTTCTAAAATGATAAGCTAGGGAAATACATAAGTCTTATAGGAGTTCTATAGGTGAAATCCTATATAGTTCCTCATCAGTATCCTTTGCTTAGCCTGAAGCTGTAGCCCTATATCCAAACTTATGTTTTTTAGATGTTAGATTATTGTTATTCGATGTTGTTGTAGCTATTGCTGTAGCTTTATATGGTATATTCAAACACATTGATATGTACTAGTTATATACTATATTCGGGCTCTAATGATATAGCCTAAAACAGTTCCTAAACGGGCCTAGCCGAGATTGGCCATATTGGTATATAAACTTGAAGGCCAAATCATTCTATGTACTAGTATCTACTAGCTTGCATATATTCACAATCACAAGATGGCCATATCGCTGCCAGTATATTACATGGCCTAGTAACAGTTATAACAAAGTTATATTATATGTTCTCGAATACAACAACCATCATATTTGACTACAGTTGAGTATATAAACTAAAAATTAAGCTATTGGTAGTACTGGGGAACTCATAGTATGAAACGGCATGATACCGTTGCATGCCCATTATTTGTCCCTTTGTTAGCACATTGCCTAAATAAGTAATCTTAGTATATGCATTTACCATTTGGCAAGACTGTCTTCAGCTTTGCCAAGTTGTAATGTTATGGAAAACAAATGCCAGTATAGAAACTACATAAGTAATAAGAAATTAAACTATTCTCCACTATAAATATAGAATTGAAAATAATATAAATATGAAAATAATAACTCCTAACACTTAGGTATACTGAGATTTCCTTTTTCTGCCTTGTACTTTCTCTGGCCGCCTGCGTTTCTTATCCAAGTCTAAGATGGCTTAATGGGAATATAAATCAAGAGCATTACGAACCGCGCCCTCTTATAAAGGGGAAATATTATATAAAAGTGTGCGGGACCAGAAAAAAATAACTTCACCCTCCGAAACTTGTACCTACTGCCGAACCTCCTAGAAAAATAAATCTGTACCCTCCCAACTGCCCAACGGGATTACACAATTCATTCTATTCTTCATATTATTCCCATCCCAATAGGGTAATCTTGCAAACTCCTGGTCACAGTTAATGGCCAATCTATACTAAATGCCCATAACTTTATGCAAAGGAACGTCTGGTGTGTTTGATCTAGTACTAGCTACCACCTTTTGTCCCAAATTCTTCGTTTGGTTGACTAACAGTTTGTCTAATCACGGGTAAGTGGTAATCCATTCATAACTCTCAAAATCCATAAGCTTGAGTACCACCGCCAGATACTTAAACAATGATGCCTACACAGACAACCACTCCTTGGTACTTTCACTATCCTCTAGTAAGTTTGTACTCATATATGAGTGATCTGCATACTTAGCTTACAAGCAATAGTTCCGTATCTTATACTTATCGTAACAACCCAACGTCTCTACATATGTAGGCAGTAGGTGTTGTATCTCCTTAAGTATAGTCAAGAATGCCTCGGGAATGGGTATTCGGAACGCGATAATTTTTTTGTCCTTATGACTAGTAAGTATCAGTCGTTAGGGGCTGGAAGGGTGCCTGGTAAAGTCTGTCAAGTCTTTATTGGTAATCAGATATTGCTGTTTGAATTTAGTGAGGATATCCTTCAGAATACATTTCACAATTGTTTTACTTGGCATTATCTGCAGTTCCTTCAAGCTTATCGAGCACTTGACTCGTTTCGCCATCTGCAACTGATATTGGAATTCTATATATTTTTTTGACACTGTATCCTTGAACCCATATAGACCTGAGGGTATACTTGTGAAATCACTACATCCCTAGGCGTTACGACCTATTTAATAAATCAAAATGCCCTGTACACGTTTAGAACAGTCCGTGAAACTTCCACTCCAAAATCCATTGGCAGACATAAACTCTGTCATTCGATTACGGTATACTTGCTGTTGTGCATTCGCCACACTAGACAACGGAGTAAGTGCTATGGGTGCAGTATTGCTTTCATCATTATTACTTACAAAGGGGACTGATGCAGGCATTGTGTGAATTATTTTGGGATAAAGTGTAATTGATATGTGTTTAGCCCTAAAGAAAATTAAGTTAGTATTAGCGATATTAATTATTAAGTTTCTTTATCCCTCCTTTCTACCATACCCACTAAACTAAAACAACTTCTTCTCACTTCATAATGATGTGAGCCAGTAGTGATTATTGCATCGCTACACACATTTAAGAACGTTTAAGAGGATGTTCTAACTCTGTAGAACTTTTGAGGTATCAGCGGTCTTTTTAGTCAGTGACTTCTTTTTATCCCATATATGTCACATTCGAGGGGAATCTCAGATAAGCTCTAAGCCATGATCTCCTATATAGGTTGTGCACCTCCTAGAGGATCACAAGTTGGCCAGTATCTTATGTCTTAAGGAGAGGGAATTCATAGAACAAATAGCAATGGATAATATCTAGAAGCTATACTGACCTGCTCTTGATTTGACAGTGATTTTTTCATTTGCAGCTTTGTTCACTCTCGTACGTTGAGTTGAAAAATATCTTTATAGGTACGGATTACAAAAGTACATATCCGCCTCCTAAGCTACTACCACAAGCTAATGTTCGTCACTGCAGGCTATCTGCGGGACCTACTACTACCTTAAACCTATAGGGCCATGGAATAATATATGGCTAAAATAATTGGCTATTATTTCCTGTTGGGTCTTTGTAGGTCCTACCTGGGTCTGGCAGGTATTGATAGCATTTGGCATCCAATAGTAAGTAATATACTCACTTAGTTATTATTCATACTCGTGATTGATACTTTGACCTCTGGTCAATAAAGGTCACATCCCACATAGCTAAACATATTCAAGACTTACAGATTAATATATGTACAGATTCTGATATATTTAACCGTGAATATTTACCTTCCCTCTCACTAGAATTTTAGCTCTATTCGTCTCAATTCCTTATCGAATAACTCAGAATACTATACCAAAATATCCAGTTCTGCAATTCCCATACTATAGGACGCGACTCAACCTTACTGGCAAATAGTCATATTCCAGTGACCGATATCCTTACTGCAGGTAAGTTCCCCCAAAAGGTCAAACTAGATTTTATAAACTAACAGATGTATAGCTATCGATAATTCCTCATCCACCAGTGCTGCCCCCCCTATAACTAGTTTACGTGATGAAGATCTCATACAAATAAGTTCAGTTCCATGGTCCTATGAGTCAGATATCTATAAGTGCCCCGTTACCTACATTTCAAAGAATGATATATAAACTAATGACAACACTTGCAGCCCTCAACACATATCCATCTATAGCCACAGGTCCCACTGCCACCAGCCTACTAGAGCAAGACCCTGCCCTGACAATTTAGCTTCGACAAAGAAATGAGCCTACTTTATATGACTTACTCTATCATATCGAACTATTTTATTTAAACTGATATTAGCATAGTTACGGACAAATCTCTATTAAACGGGGCGGCACCTCCGACTATTGGTCTGCAGGATGAATATCTCGCACAATTAAGTGAGGTTCCATGGTCTGTTGAGTTGGATTTCTATAAGCTGCCCCTTTGTATCAAAGAATATTATATAAACTGACAATCCCATACTTAGCACTTAAGACATATTCCTCTACAACTATCAACAAATCTCCATCTAGTAGTATGACTGCCTTCCTTGCTGCCGCCCCCTCTGACTCGCTACTGTTAGATGAAGATACCTCTGACTCAATGATTATTCTTCCGACCTATGAACCTAATCCAGATGGGTTCCCCTATTATATCAAACTATGCTATACAAACTGATAATCATGTGTATAGCCATCGGACTATTTGATACCTCAGCTACTGCCACCTCTACTGCCGCCCCTGCTGCCACTCCTTCTAACTCACTACAGTCAAATAAAGATACCTTGGACTCAATGATTGTTCCTCCGACCTATGAACCTAATCTAGGTGGGTTCCACTATTGTCTCAAACTATGCTATGCAAACTGACAGTTATATGTATAGCTATCAGACTATTTGATACCCTAGCTACTGCTACCTCTATTGCCACCTCTACTATCACCCCTTCTGACTCACTATAGTCGAATGAAGATACCTCCAGTTCAATGATTGTTCCTCCAACCTATGACCCTAATCCAGGTGGATTCCCCTATTGTGTTAAACTATGCTATACAAACTGATACTCATATGCATAGCTATCGTACTATTTGATACTCCAGCTGCAGCCCCTATAACCTCAAACTCACTAGAGGAGGATTCTTCTTCAATAATTCAAGTGCTATCTACCTATAAGGTAATCAAAGATTGGTAGAGGTATATGAACCTTATTTCCTCTGGCCTGCGAGCAAAGGCCATACTAACTATTGAGGCAACATATAGTTTTCAAAGTACTCCATATAACTTCCCATATTAATGCTCAAGATATTTGGCAAACTGACGATTATGCTAATAGATATGAATATATCCTTAGTAAGAGCGGTACTTCCTATTGCCTTAACTCAGCTAGCACACGATGTGTCCCTGACTAGTTAGGTACTTGGTCAAGATGAGATATTCTCCTATAACTTCCCCTATTAATATGAAAGATATTATAGAAGCTAAACTAGTACACATATAGCAAGCAGCAATAGTCCATCTATAATAGGAGAAATATAGCAGAAGATATACAATTTACTAGAAGAGAATACAAGAATGAAGGTATATATCGATACAGTTTCAGCAATCTATGGCCCTAAATGACTAGATTTTCTAGAACGATTCTCTGAGTATATTATTGCCGTTGATGAAGGTAACAATAGTATAGCTACAATTCACAAAAACTATATGGATTCTCTCTTTTCGACGGATTATATAGGAATAAGGATAACTTTTCAGATACTTCATGAGAAAGTTCAGTATAATACGATTACAGAGATGTATATGAGAAGTATAGTTTTAGAGAATCGGAAGTGAAACTATCAAAAGAGGGTAGTAGATATATGGGGAGCAGAATGGGAAACTTATTTGGTGGACCTTTTGCCTATGGAATATAGTGAGGGCTTCTAATAGTAGCTTGCTCGTCTAGCTAATATGAGTTGAGAGATTCCATATTGGAACTATATGAAAATTAAACTTTGTTGAATTATTACAATACACCAGCAAACACGCAAGTCATCTAAGTCTGAGTTTCTCCAGTCCGTTGACATTATTAACTTGATAAAGAATATCAAAGACAAAGAAGAAGTAAAAGATTTGTTTTACCCCTATAGACTTACTTCTTTGTATAATTTGAATGCTTCAAGTTTAAATAGCAATATCTTATCCCTGTCTATGTCAATTAATTCATCAAATGATATCGATAGGGTATTATCCATGAATAGGGATATTAATATTACTGCAGTTGGATAAGGTATGTTCTTTACTTTAACTTAATGGAATTTAACTTTTAAGTTAGGTATTTATTATATAACTTATATAGATTAAGAGATGGAAGTTGTGGATTCTAGTAATAACTCCCAGACTCACCTTCGTAAAGATGGGAATATTATCGATAACTCTTAGGCAAACCGATTTCAAGATAGTGCATTTGCAGTTGTTATTTCCAAGAAGCGGAAGAATCTTTTATCACTTTCATTCTCAAAAGCAAGAAATCTAAAGCGTCAATATTTGAGGAAGCAACAAAGTGACCAAGCTCTACGTGAAACCAATCCTAATAGACATTTCTTTATCGTTAATTTAACAATTGACTCTATTCATCCTGTTCTTATTAAGGAGAAGATTGATCAACTTACAAAAGCAGCAAAGCAATCCTCTGATGAAAGAGTTCAAAAAAATATTAAGTTGGCTTCAAAAGCTGTTAGTATGATAATGGGAGGAGAGGATAAGGATGATCATCCTATTGCAAGAGAGGAAATTCTAGAACGACTTCAGCTAATATGGGATTTGTTGGAAATTAGCTCAACTTCAGAAAAATAAAAAGCAAATCAATCGAGATCTACTAGTAACAATAATGATATTAGTCAAGATTATGATATAGAAGATGAACAAGATGAGGACAATACAAGTAATGAAGATAATAATATAAAAGGTGATGATGAGGATAATGAGGATGAAGACGAGGATATAGAGGATGCAGAAGATATTCAGGATAGTAATTTAAATCATGATAACAGCATGTCTACTAATAATTGGGATGAAGTGCATATTTCCAATGATAATGATAGTGATGATAAAAGTATAGTTTGATTTGTTTTATATTATTTTTCTTCTATATATTATTTCCTTTTTTTTGTTTAGTATATATTTTCTTTATTATTATCAGAGTTGGATATTAATTTATATTTTTTTATTTTTCTTTCATTTATTAGTTTTAAACTATAAATTGGTTTCGTTTATATTTGTTTTTTATATTTAATTTGTATCTTTTTATTATACTATTTTATTTGGATATTATCTGATACTTTTTTGTTTTCATAGATTTTTTCTAGATAGATTTTATATGTGTTATATTTTTTTAAGTTTTTAAATTAGTAGTTAGAGATCTTCTCGAGTATTTCTTTTCTTAGAGGAACTTAACTTACATTAGTATATGGATAATATATGATTAGCTATTATACGGTCTATGTTGTGAATCAAGGATATTATTTTGCTGGTAATAAAGTATTCTGTCTTTTTATATTCCATATTATACTGACTATTTACCATCATAATTTAGGTCTATGATATAGTCCTTTTATACATATTGTATGACAATTATTTTACTATTTTAATATATTAGTGAATATATTATATACTCTAAGTTTGACTCTGTCATCTATTATTCTTTACATATATTACTTACCTTCCTAAACCTTATTATGGAGTCTACTCAGGCAATCCCATTAGTAATGGCCTCAGTATCAGAGAAATGTAAATATAGTCGGTCAATAAAGTATAAATCTATGGAAGACTTTATCATAGCCAAATGAGTTCCATGAATTAAAAATATACAGGTAGTTTGTTGGCATCACAATTAACAGCAGGAGAATTAATCAAGACAGCAATATAACAGAGAGGCATCATTAACAAATATTGCCTCCGAATTTTCAGTTCCAGTATTAGTTAATAATACTATATATGTTTCAAATTCTATACCAACTATTGTTAAGTCAATTATATATAGTGATACTATAGAAGCCGGTATAATACTATTCATAATTCTTTATCTAAACTAAAATAATACTAATATATATAACTATATACTAGGTCTATCTGCAACTATTCAGCAGCCAGTATTGCCTAATATATTATCAACATTATACGATAGTATGCATTTTATTGATAAGGATAATCATAATTTAGTTGCCAGGCCTAATAGGCATCTAATAGATAATACTATTTTATCGGACTCAGGAGAGCAAATAACAAGTGGGAATTTCATAGAAGAGGGGGTAATTTACATACCTATTAATTTTTATAGCTTTACTTATACTAATAGAGTGACTGAAGCTGAAGAATATGAAGAATACAAATATAAATACAGTTGACTTAACTACAATTATCGATAATAGTTCAGATGAGATCGATAGTATTAATAATATTGTTCTTGAGAACTTCAATAATGATACATTAGGAGGGATTATTGAAGATTATAATAATGATATAGTATTAGAGGTAATAGAATCTTTTAATCTAATTTGATAATTTTACTAACAATTTATATAATATATAGGATAATATAAGGAGAGCAATTGAATTTCTTGCTCACCAATTGGTATATAGACATACATATACAGCTGATATATATAATAGAGAACAAAAAGACGAGAAGCTGAACTAGCATTTGAGATTGAGTATCAAGTGGAAAATAGTATTCATCTAGAATATTATAATACCTCGCTGAGATCACTTGGTGAAGATACAATTACTTCACTTTCACATACTCATAATGTATTAAGTACAGAGAGTATAGTTGAAGGAACAGAGTCAGTTTACTATACATTAAAACCAAAAGACAAAGAAGAAGACTTTATACCACTTTTAGCCAAGTGATGTTAGAAAGTATTTGAAGGAATATATATATGTCCTCATTATAATGATGATAACAATAAAAGTTTTCATTAAAAAACTCTCCTCTTACTCGAGTCTTATAATTTATCTCAACAAAAACAACACATTATCTGTACATTAACTGTCTCTTATAACATTGATAGCTTTATAGCATTACTGACTTTGCTGGCAGTTGCAAAATGTGAAATCAAGGTATTTTCAGTTATATTAGAATTAAGATATTATAAACTAATTGATTTGATTAGTTATGCTTCTTTGCTTTATGAGTCTTGAACATATCAACAAATATCCATCTAATGATATTGGTTCCTAATAATAGTAACGTTAAGGCTGTCTCTTATTATAAGGTTCCTCATATATATTTAGGAAACCTATTTAACTTTAAGATTGTCGAGTTCATATTTTTTTTCCAAATCTTTATTGTCAAGATTCTGAATGCATATTCCTCACAGATAATAAGTATCGTCATTTTATTGATGTACTACTTCAGGCTATACATCATATATATCCTTCGGATATTACACAACACTTTCCAAGAAATTGGAATGAAGTAGCAACTAAAGGAAAAGCAAGGACAGCCTGAACAGGGAGTTAAATCCTCTAAGGCAGAGCTACAGTATACAACTGTTTCATCATACACTTCCTCCAAAGTATTTAGATGAAGTATGGAATACAGTTATACAAAAGCTCACATTGCCCGGATTTCAAGATTTCGGCAAGCCAATACTTCTATTAGATACAAAAAATATAAAGACCCTTTTCCGATCTGAAAGTCCTTCGGGAAGCTATGAAAGAGTTTCAAGAAACATGGAATTTTTCGATGGATAAGGATTTTTTAATTCCAAGCAAGATGTGGATTGATATTGGAAAGGAAGTTATTCCATCTAATAGCCAACAAGATTACCCTCATACCTATTTATAGAGAAACTATTGTTTAAGGGAAACTCTTCAGTGAGTTTCAGCTGGAATACCAAAAGCAGGCTTTCAATCTCAGTTGTATCCCTGGGCTTTGACCGGAAGCTCTTCCAATATGACATTCTCACCAGGCAAACGTCATCCTTTCACTAAATGTGGTTTAGTATACTCTCAATTCTATAGAAGTATTAAGGAACCATTTGATACTGGGAAAGCATTTCCTTTCGATAATACCAATTTAGAAGCTTTAGCGGTTGATCCAACTTTACACCGGTTATGGAATGCGGAGACTACTAATGCAAATAGGAAATTAGGGATCGACAACAACTTTTACGAGCCTATATTACTAGCAAAGAATGAGTTAATATAGTGTTGTCAACTTCGCAAGATAAGAGTTATGGAATAAGAGAAGAGCATCAGGGTTTCATAGTTATTATTAAATAAACTTATCATAATCCTAAAAGATATTGATGAAGTTTACTATATTGATAGTACTAATCCACCATTTCAAGTTATTCCTATATATGATATTATGCAATTTCTGAAAGCGAATATTCTCAAGTTTGGTTATGGATTTGAATATTCGCTTATGAAAGATGGTGGAGAATACATTAGTAGTGAATCTACTAAAATGGCAGTTATGTTTTTATAACTCTTACGAGTTTCCTTAGGTAGGTGCCCATCTACAATGGAATTCTGCACTTTGGATTGATATTGGTATACTTCTATATTATCAAAATTACTATAAATATGAAACTAATATTTACTAAGTCAAGAACGCATTGAAGAAGAACCACATCAAGGAATTGGTTTATCTAATACATTAGATATACAATAATATGGTTTCATCAAAAGTAGGAAAAGTTGATTGGTCAACATAGTAATTCAAACTGGCTATTTCTAAGCACATCTTATTAACTATAATACTCTTCGTTCTAAGCACATTGTATACTTGGAACAAATCGATTATTCTATCCAGATACAAAATACTAGTATTGAGTTACTATATTGGTTAAGAGGAATATGGTTTAGTAAAGATCGATATAGGACTTTGTCTCGAAAGTTTGATGCAATTGACAACTATTTAGTATTGGATAGCAGAAACACTTATCTGGAGCTTTGAACTTGATGTTCTAAGTACATTAGAGAAAGATGGTTCTCTAGAACTTCCAAGAGATGAAGATGGTATTCTTGACCCGAATGCTATACGATTCTGTATTGAAAACATGAATGAGCTATTGGATCATCCAATCGAGTTTGGTACTGATAAAAGTAAAAGTGCACTTGAGCGTTTACTATACTTATGGGCATTTGATGATGGTAATAAAGAGAGGGTTGGGAGGACAAAAAGTATTGTATTCTCTATAAAACACTAGTAAAGAACTGGGATATGTACTTTAGGAATGAAGTATCATAGATATGAATGATAACTGAATTTCTCAAACAATTCACTAGAAAATGTTGGATATAGCCGAATGCTAGTACTAGCAAGTGGTGGGCTAAGTCAAAAGGATCAAAATAGCGACAATAGCAAGGATTGAAATTTACCTCATTATGGTTTGCAAATCCTACACACTGGTTTCTTGTTGGAGTAGATGATCCAAAGTTTGGTATTCCTGATCCTATTGCCATAAAAATCATTTTCATGAAAGCTACAGAATTAATTGAAGAAATTACTACTACTACTGGTAGTATTTGATGTGTTGGTCATCAATTAACATATCAATTATAGTAGAAATGGCCCCTTGCAGTTTAATAGCAGTAAACTTTTAAAGAAGAAATTAATATTTAGTCTCACGTATTGATAACTAAAAACTCAGTTCAATGAACGTATACCCAAAATGAGTTATATAAGTATACATAGACTATTCCTAGATTCTATAGAAAGTTACTATTTGATATATATTATGCTTTTTGTAAAAGAAGAGGATATGCAATTAATAGAGAAATATCAAGAGAATGATAAGATCGTTATGATAAGCTTATTCAATATAATAAGTTTGCTACAAAGTTACTACTTGAAAGTAACAAAAGAAAAACTTAGTTCGGTTGTATTTATTATTTTATTTCTTTTATAATTTATGGTAATAAAATTGCTAGCAATAGTTATAGAGACTACTTAAGGTAGGCTTATAGTTCGAATTATAGGTAATTCAGTGATAGGAGGTAATCTTATACTGGAGAATGGATATGGAAAAGCAGATACTTTAGTAGAACTCCTAATAGGTTATTCAGTAGCTATAATAGAGGTGGAAGAATGGAATTTATCTTATGGGGAATTATCTAACTAGCATAGGGTAAGCTAGTTAGAAGAGAGTTGGAAAGGAAAAGGGAGGGTTAGCGGAAGACTAGGTTGGTAGTAAGAAGGATAAACTAGCAATAGTAGGAGAAAAGGGTGAGTAGAGAGTGAGAAAGACTGATAAGGGCTAGTTATAAGAAGGTTAATGAAGGAGTGGAATAGTAGTAGAAAGGGTGGACTGGTTATAGAAGAGCTAGTAGAGAGAGGGATAGGCTAATTATAAGTAGGCTAATAGGGGAGTAAGGTAGTGATAGGCGAAGTGAGCTGGCAATAGTAAGAGAGAAAAGCTAGTAAGGGGAGAGAAGAACTGTCGGGGGCTAGTTATAAGAGGGCTTACTAAGAGAAAGCTAGTCAAAGGAAGGTATAATAGGTTATTTTCTTATATATACTTGTTTTAGATTACTTTTTCTTATTTTTACTTTTATAATTAACCTACATATTATATATAGGTAGTGACAGTAATAAACTTTAGCTTTGGCTTATTAAATAGTTGTTGTGGATCATCTTTTGCCTATTATAGATCTCATTATAGATATTGTCATAGACACTATCACAAACACTATTAGGAATACTATCATAACTACTATAACTATCATACTGTGAACTCTAATATTATACTGGTAACCTATACACTTGCCAGTATAAAGTATACTAGTATAGACTTCATTTCCTGGAACTTTATATCTTGTAATAATCGTATAAGTACTGGTATAACTCTCATCAATCCTCTTATATTTATTGAGTGATATCCCATAGTGGGGAAAGGCGAAAAAACGTTTCGATTCTTAGAAGGTATAGACGATTGATATTCGTAGTGAATAATCTACCATTTCGACTAAGAATCTCCTCAGTGCACAGTCGAACGGGTAGTATTTATAAAAAATCTACTCGACGTGAACAGGAAAAAACCAGGCGAAACAATCCGGATCCTGCCTATCATGTTTCCAAAAATATACATGATAGTCATACACTTCTATACTTAGACCCCCGCTAGCCGCATAGGGTTAGTGGTTAGGGTTAGGTTAGGGTTAAGACTAGGGGGTATTAAACCCTTAAACTACCAGGTTTTGAACCCGAACAACCTATGTCATTACTTGAGTGAAAACATTTTCTTATTGTAAAAATAGAAGATGTCTATTATATAAATAATTCTGCGCCAGTACTACATAATAGTAAATGTGATGGCTAATTTAAAAGTAAGCCGTGCAGGGTTACCCACATGTAATACGTAAGCGCATAGTATATATATAGAATACGATAAGCGAGAAACTATTAATAGTACATTTGTTATCAGGCAACGTGACTTTCTATTTTAATATTAAGTGCAATAACTTTAACGCCGTGGCATAGCAGAGCGTGTTTAACTTTATTTATAGAATTTCGCCATTGCGATAAATGAGTTTCCTCAGAAATAGAAACTTTTTATCAGAACTCCAAAGAGATTCTAATGTTCTCATCATATGATAAAAAATTGCTTTCTTTCATGATACCCCGTAGTAGTACCATTTTGCCGGTGAACTACGGAACCTATGCCAGGGGTATGTAGGGTATAGAGTCATCGTTACTTGCATCATCGGGAACATAAGTGGTAAACCACACATCGTTCATCTCAGCATGTAAGATCTCACGATTCTATTTATTAAGAAAGTCCTCGAAAGAATGTCCTTTTCTAAATGAGAATTGTATACTGTTTTTTACAATAGAAGTTTCAGAGAATACACTCCAAAACTCACTGAGCCGTGGCTCCATTGCCTGGTATACATTGCAAGCTGATATTTTTCCACACCGGATTGTAGTATATTGGTATAAATACCAGGAGAATCTTATTATCTATCTTATTATCCACTACATCCTTAGACTCCCATCTTACGATAATATATAGATGATGCTACTTTCGTAGTACCCTCCGATAGCCAGCCTCTAGCCTCCAGTACTTCTATATAGCTAGATATAGTATTCTTGTAGATCCCGAGGGAACTTGACAAAGAGGCAAGCCGGGAAAGCTCTCCGAGGAAACAACCCCTTTTAACTTATTTGGGGTAAGAACTTTCCCATAGTATACGTTCATTGTGGTTAAGCTTTTTCTGGTACGGGGAATATATAATCCGATTTCCTTCAGTGATATATATTTCCATGTCCAGAAAAACCAAAGTTTTTGCTGGTACCGTCCACTCCACAACTAACTCCAGAAAAAATAACCCATTTAGCAATCGATAGTGCCTCCTCGAGGGAGTTAGCGTAAACTATTGTGAAGATATTGTTAATGTATCATTGTGTATATGGGAACTTCTCTTGCAAGTAGACCATGTTTCTCTTAGAAAAAAAGTATTCGAGGAACTCTTCTTCCGTCTACTTATCTAATACTGACACATTCGTGTATACCCATGAAAATATTCACAATGTCGGGACTGCAAGAGACCCCCATTGCTAGACCTTTGGTCTGATAGTACCACTTATCTTCATGCTTCGTAATGATGAATTCGTTACATGTATTAAGGGAGGATTGCAGCCTATCGATAAGGTTATCGGGCCAATCGAGTGCCTTAGCACAGTGTCTAACTGCGTTATTGGCAAATTCTCGATTAATACTTGGGTAACAGGCAACAATGTTACCGGATACAATCCAGTATTACTTTCCATACTTTAATACAACGTCAAGTAGATTCTTCAATCTGTTGGCAAGCCACTTCGATCCGTGACAAATAGAAGGAAGACTGTTAGTGAGCTTGTGTAGGAAAGATATGACGACTTTGCCGAGAGGATTTGCTGAGTAGGAATGGCAGGGAACTATCGGGCGAAGCTTCTAAGGGTTCTTATGAACCTTGGGTATACTATGAAACTTCAGGAATTCCTAATCTGTCCCTTCTACACCTTCGGCACAACTAACCATAAACTTTCATTTCTGTTCAGTCATCCCTTCAATGTTGTACATCATTAACTCGGAGTCTTTGATGCGGAGAAAATAGTATTGCATTATCCGCGTAGCCTCGGTTACATCAATCTCGCAGAAATTATCCGACTGAAGGTGTGTGAGGACTTGTTTACGATACCACTCACTAGTTATAATAGCCAGACCTAAGTTTTTGTCAGTTGGTTTCACGAGAAACTTTCGTTCCCTAAGATATTGACGAAGACTTTCCATGCCTACTGTGTAGCAAAGAGCGGGTTTCGGCTCTGTACGACTGACTGCAAACAAGCGTTTTATAGCTTCCCATCTTACATCGAGAGCGTCTTCTAGAGTCTGGTGTGCTTTGGGTGCCTCAGGATTGGGTAACCATTTATAGTCCTTGAAAGCAGCATCGTACTCATTGTTTTCTTCATTCCGGAAAAAGAATTTCTATCGGACAGAATTACGAATTCTATTCCAAGCAGTAAAAACAAGAGTATCGTCACGGCGGACGTTAAAAAGAAACCTTTTTCCCAGCGACAGTCTGTATTCCACCTCATGAGAGAGTTCCACGCCCTGACCCTTAAAAACAAAACCTCTATGCCGACTGCACGCCTCGACCAATGATCTAGATATATTGAGGATAATGTTAGCAACCGAGTTATTAGGATGCATGTCTAATAAAGCTGGGGAATACAAAAACGGATGACGATAATCAAACGTTAATGGGAAGGTATGTACCAAGCTTTCGCTTTTTCCTTTCCTTTATCCTGACCCGTTGTTTGGGTCTTCTTCTTCTTCGGAGTGGAGGTGGGCTTTTTCACCTTTTTGTCCGCTTTGGAGCTGCCATTTTTCTTCGCCTTGCCTTTGTCTTTTTTCAGGGCCTTCTTTTTGCCCTTTGTTTAGGTCAGTAAACTTCCGTTTTTTAGATGAAGGTTCTGGGAAACTAACCTTGGTGGAGTTTTTATCTCCAACCTTCTTTTTCAATGCTTCCATTTCTTTCCGCATTGTCTTTAACTCCTTAACTAACGAAGCACTGGCAGGACCATCCCTAGTGGTCCCGCCCATGATAACATCTTCGTCAGCTTTTCTTTTAGCTCGATGGACTGAAGTTTGTCTGCGAGCTCTTTCATACTTTGGCTTCGTGCAATCGAAATTGCGCGATGGCCAAAGAACTGGATAGACTCCGTAACGGCCTTCTTCTCACGTGCAAAGAACTAAGGAACTGAAAGTTCCTCACCCTCAACATGCTTGGGGTCAATACTGATAGAGATAATTTGGTTGTAAGTGGCGTCAACCACTGTAGACCAAGCATTTAGCCAATTGTGTTCGGCCAAATATGTGTTTCGGAGATAGGAGATCTCCTGTGCCTTGGCTCGAATTGCCGTTGAAAGCAAATTGGACTTGAAGATCTTAACCTGATCTTTAACATCAGGGTAGAAGGCGTTTACATTAACGCTGGGGTAACCAGCGTCGGTAAACTCCTTCGAGAATTAGAAGACCGGGAGCTTAATAGCCACGATCTGTAGTGGGTACGTACTATTAGCCAGATGATGGTTAAGCATTTTCATCTGGCTTTCTGTATTTCCAAGCTTGACACCTCAGGCATAGAGCTCACAAATGAGCGGGGTAAGAGCATTCCTGTATGCCGCCGGGATTACTTCAAATAGTGCCTTAAGGTCCTCGGCGGCACACACTAGGCCACAGTAGGATCCAACTTGGGCTTCGGTTCAACACGAGCCGGCTGGGGTGACCTGGAAAACCGGTTGGAGAGAGTGTGAGTGGAGTTGTGAGAAGATGAAAAGGAAGGCGGCGGTATTGGTAGAGGTTAAGGAAGATATTATTGTTTGAACGGGTCTTGTGTAGAAGATGTTTATTTGAAGTAAAAGTGGGGACAGGCGAAACAACGTTTCGATTCTTAGAAGGTACAGACGATTGATATTCGCAGTGAATAATCTACCATTTCAACTAAGAATCTCCTTAGTGCACAGTCGAATGGGTAGTATTTATCAAAAATCCACTCGACGTGAACAGGAACAAACCGGGCGAAACAACCCGGATCCTGCCTATCATGTTTCCAAAAATACACATGATAGTCGTACACTTCTATACTTATATATAGCCTCCGGCGCCCGGTTCCCAAACTTTGCGCACTTACAACACAACAACCATGAACTCAATTATGCCCGACATTTTTAATTCTTATTCTTTACTATCGAAATAATCACCTGCCAACTTGCGCGACATTAATTCATTACGATCTCGTTGTGTTGTTGGGATTCAAAGTCGGTCACTTTTTTGGTGGGCGCTGCGCTAACCGTTTTGAATTATTGATTACATGCAATAATTTATTGATTACATGCAATACTTTATTGATTACATGCAGCAATATAGCATAGCGGCCGTTGTATTTACTGATGACAACACTAAAATGCTTAGTTATCACTTACGTGCGTGACTCTTTTATAATTACGCTGCACATGTTAGATAATTCAGGCAGCTTCAGCTTAACAATATCTAGCGGTCAACATAATCCCTAATTCAGTGATATCCACCGGTCATGACTGAATTAGCTGACACAGCGACCGCGAGATATGAGTGAATTAGCTGACAGCGACCGCGGGATTTGACTGAATTAGCCGACATAGCGACCGCGGGATTTCACTGAATTAGCTGGCATAGCGACCGCGGGAATTGACTGAATTAGCTGGCATAGCGACCGCGGGAATTGACTGAATTAGCTGACATAGCGAGCGCGGGATTTCACTGAATTAGCTAACATAGCGACCGCGGGAATTGACTGAATTAGCTGACATAGCGACCGCGGGAATTGACTGAATTAGCTGACATAGTGACCGCGGGATTTGACTGAATTAGCTGACATAGCGACCGCGGGATTTCACTGAATTAGCTGACATAGCGACCGCGAGAATTGACTGAATTAGCTGACATAGCGACCGCGGGAATTGACTGAATTAGCTGACATAGCGACCGCGGGAATTGACTGAATTAGCTGACATAGCGACCGCGGGATTTGACTGAATTAGCTGACATAGCGACAGCGGGAATTGACTGAATTAGCTGACATAGTGACCGCGGGATTTGACTGAATTAGCAGACATAGCGACCGCGGGATATCACTGAATTAGCTGACATAGCGACCGCGGGATATCACTGAATATGGAGCTGTCTGAATTTGCTCACATAGCGACTGCTGGATATGACTGAATTAGCTGATATAGGGACCGTAAGATATGACCGAATTAACTGATATAGCGACCGCCGGATATGACCGAATTAGGTCATATAGCGACCACGGGATATCACTGAATACGGAGCTGCCTGAAATACCTGACATAGCGATCACTGGATATGACTGAACTAGCTGACATAGCGACCGCGGAATATCACTGAATATAGACCTGCCTGAATTACCTGACATAGCCATTGCTGGATATGAGTGAAGGAGCTGACATAGCAACCGTAGGATATCAGTGAATATGGAGCTGACTGAAATAGCTAACATAGTGACCCTGGAATATCGGGGAATATGGACGTGCCTGAATTAGCTAACATAGCGACCGCTGCATATAACTGAATTAGCTGATATAGCGATCGCGAGATATAACTGAATACCTGACATAGTGACCGCGGGATATCGCTAAATATGGAGCTACCTGAACTAGCTAATATAGCGACTGGTAGATATTGCTGAATATGTAACTCCATGAAGTAGCTGATATAGCGACCGTTGGATATCACGGAATTCGGGGGTTTCTGCATTCCGTGATACAGCGACTGCTGAATATTGCTGAGCCTAGATGTCCGTGAATGAGGAAACATTGTCACCACTGGATATCACTGAATTAGGGATTATATTAATCGGTACATATTGTTGAGCTAGAGCGGCCTGAATTAGCCAATACGGTAAGCGTAATTGAACAAGAGTTACGCACATAAGTGATAACTAACTATTTTGGGATTATTATCAGCAAATACAATTGTGCTAGAAACTATACCTCCGAACGTGGGTATAGTTTCAGCTGTAAGTTAAGGAAAAAAAAAACTATTCAAATAAAATAAGTAATATAAAAATAATATAAAAAAAACAAAGAAAAACAAATGAAACAAATAAAAGAAATAAATTAAATAAAACAAATAGAACAAGTAACAGAAATAAAATAAATACAACAAATAAATAAAATAAATAAAATAAATAAAAGACATAAAACAAATAAAAGATATAAAACAAATAAAACAAATAAAACAAATAAAACAAATAAAATAAATAAAACAAATAAAACAAATAAACAAATAAACAAATAAAACAAATAAAACAAATAAAACAAATAAAATAAATAAAATAAATAAATAAATAAAATAAATAAAATAAATAAAATAAATAAAATAAATAAAATAAATAAAATAAATAAAATAAATAAAATAAATAAAATAAATAAAATAAATAAAATAAATAAAATAAATAAAATAAATAAATAAATAAAATAAATAAATAATAAAATAAATAAAATAAATAAAATAAATAAAATAAATAAAATAAATAAAATAAATAAAATAAATAAAATAAATAAAATAAATAAAATAACAAAATAAACAAAATAAATAAAATAAATAAAATAAATAAAATAAATAAAATAAACAAAATAAATAAAATAAATAAAATAAAAATAAAAATAAAAACTAAAAACTAAAAACTACAAATAAAAATAAAAATAAAAATAAAAATTAAAATAAAATAAATAAAATAAAAATAAAAATAAAAATTAAAAACTAAAAACTATAAATAAAAATAAAAATAAAAATAAAAATTAAAATAAATATAAGTATTACAGTAAAAACAAAAAATAAAATTAAAAAATAATAATAAAAAACTAATTATAATAAAAATAATAATAATAAATAAAATAAAAATAAAAATAAAAAAAAATTAAAAAAAAAATTTATAATAAAAATAATAATAGAAATAATAATTAAAATAAAAATAAATACATAAATAAAGATAATAATAAAATTAATAATAAAAGTAAAAATAAAAATTAAAATAATAACTAAAATTAAATAAAAAATAAAAACAAAAACAAAAAGTAAAAATTAAAAATATAAATAAAGATAATTATCAAATTAAAAATTAAAATTAAAATAAAAAATAAAAATAAAAATAAAAAATAAAAATAAAAATAATAATTAAAATTATAGCAAAAACATAAATAAAAATATAAATAAAAATAATATTAAAATTAAAAATAAAAAGTTACATAAAAATACAAATATAAATAAACAAAAAAACCAAAAAAAAAAAAAAAAATAAAAATAAACTACCTACTATAGATTAGAGAATACGGACCCGTATTCCTGTTATCCTATACAAATTGTATGCGAAAATTTTGTTAGGGATAACACTTTTTTCCCTTAGGATAACGATTTTTGTTAGAGCCGTATTCCACTTTTACGCTATTTTCTATGGGAATACGGGTCGTTATCCTATGGGAACGGTTAATTCCGACTATTATCCTCACGCTAAAAATGGTGTGGGAATAAAACTCTGCACAGTTAAATTAAATTCGACGATCTATCTCTGTTCAGGACTATACGCCAATCGTTAAGCTAATATAGCTCTAACTCCAGCGATCTTTACCCATCGACATGTTAGCTAATTCAGTCACGTCGTGTGCTCCTTTGGACATCCAGCCGTCGATATGTTAGCTAATTGAGGCATCTTCAACTTCAGTGTTATCCAGTCGTCGCTATGTCAGCTAATTCAGGCAGGTCCACCTTCAGCGATATCCGGTGGTCGATGTGGCAGCTAATTCAGTTATATCTACCAGTCGCGATGTCACCTAATTCGGGCAACTCCAGCTACAGTGATACCCGGCGGCTGATCTGGCAGGTAATTCAGTGATATCCAGCCGTCGCTATGTTAGCTAATTCACTCTACTCCAGGTTCGACGATATCCAGCGGCCGATAGGGCAGCTAATTCAGGCAGGTCAAGCTTCAGCGATATCCGGCGGTCGATGTGGCAGCTAATTCAGTTATATCTACCGGTCGCTCTGTCACCTAAGTCGGGTAACTCCAGCTACAGTGATACCCGGCGGCTGATCTGGCAGGTAATTCAGTGATATCCAGCCGTCGCTACGTTAGCTAATTCACTCTACTCCAGGTTCGACGATATCCAGCGGCCGATGGGACAGCTAATTCAGGCATATCCAGCGGTCGCTATGTTAGCTAATTCAAGGGGCTCCAGCTTCAGCAATATCGGGTAGTTGACATATCAGGTAATTCAGTAATATTCAATGGCGCTATGTCACCTAATTCAGGCAGCTCCATATTCAGTGATATCCGGCGGGCGATGTGGCAGCTAATGCGGGCAACTCCAGCTTCAGCCACATCCAGCGGTCGCTATGTCAGCTAATTCAGGCAGCTCCATATTCACTGATATCCAGCGGTCGCTATGTTAGCTAGTTCACGCAGTTGCATATTCACTGATATCCAGCGGTCGCTATATCAGCTAGTTCAGGCAGCTCCATATTCAGTGATATCCGGCGGGCGATGTGGCAGCTAATGCGTGCAACTCCAGCTTCAGCCATATCCAGCGGTCGCTATGTCAGCTAATTCAGGCAGCTCCATATTCACTGATATCCAGCGGTCGCTATGTTAGTTAGTTCACGCAGTTGCACATTCACTGATATCCAGCGGTCGCTATATCAGCTAGTTCAGGCAGCTCCATATTCAGTGATATCCGGCGGGCGATGAGGCAGCTAATGCGTGTAACTCCATCTTCAGCCATATCCAGCGGTCGCTATGTCAGCTAATTCAGGCAGCTCCATATTCACTGATATCCAGCGGTCGCTATGTTAGTTAGTTCACGCAGTTGCATATTCACTGATATCCAGCGGTCGCTGTGTCACCCAATGCAGACACCCCCGAATTCAGTGATACATGTCTCGCGATCGCTATGTCAGCTCGTACTCGCAGCTCCATATTCAGTGATATCCAGTGGTCGCTATGTCAGCTACTTCAGGCAGCTCCATATTCAGTGATATCCCGCGGTCGCTATTTCAGCTATTTCACTCACATCCAGCGGTCACTATGTCAGCTAATTCAGGCAGCTCCATATTCACTGATATCCCGCGGTCGCTATGTCAGCTAATTCAGGCAGCTCCATATTCAGTGATATCCCGCGGTCGCTATGTCAGCAAGTTCAGTCATATCCAGCGATCGCTATGTCAGCTCGTTCAGGCAGCTCCATATTCAGTGATATCCAGCGGTCGCTATGTCAGTTACTTCACTCACATCCAGCGGTCACTATGTCAGCTAATTCAGGCAGCTCCATATTCACTGATATCCCGCGGTCGCTATGTCAGCTAATTCAGGCAGCTCCTTATTCAGTGATATCCCGCGGTCGCTATGTCAGCTAATTCAGGCAGCTCCATATTCACTGATATCCAGCGGTCGCTATGTCAGCTACTTCAGTCATATCCAGCGGTCGCTATATCAGCTAATTCAGGCAGCTCCATATTCAGTGATATCCAGCGGTCGCTATGTTAGCTCGTTCAGGCAGCTCCATATTCAGTGATATCCCGCGGTCGCTATGTCAGCTAATTCAGGCAGTTGCATATTCCGTGATATCCCGCGGTCGCTATGTCAGCTAATTCAGGCAGCTCCATATTCAGTCATATCCAGCGGTCGCTATGTTAGCTACTTTACGCAGTTGCATATTCAGTGATATCCTGCGGTCGCTATGTCAGCTAGTTCAGGCAGCTCCATATTCAGTGATATCCCGCGGTCGCTATTTCAGCTATTTCACCCACATCCAGCGGTCACTATGTCAGCTAATTCAGGCAGCTCCATATTCACTGATATCCCGCGGTCGCTACGTCAGCTAATTCAGGCAGTTGCATATTCCGTGATATCCCGCGGTCGCTATGTCAGCTAATTCAGGCAGCTCCATATTCAGTGATATCCAGCGGTCGCTGTGTTAGCTACTTTACGCAGTTGCATATTCAGTGATATCCTGCGGTCGCTATGTCAGCTAGTTCAGGCAGCTCCATATTCAGTGATATCCCGCGGTCGCTATTTCAGCTATTTCACCCACATCCAGCGGTCACTATGTCAGCTAATTCAGGCAGCTCCATATTCACTGATATCCCGCGGTCGCTATGTCAGCTAATTCAGGCAGCTCCATATTCAGTGATATCCCGCGGTCGCTATGTCAGCAAGTTCACGCAGTTGCATATTCACTGATATCCCGCGGTCACTATGTCAGCTAATTCAGGCACCTCCATATTCAGTGATATCCCGCGGTCGCTATGTCAGCTAATTCAGGCAGCTCCATATTCAGTGATATCCCGCGGTCGCTATGTCAGCTAGTCCAGGCAGCTCCATATTCACTGATATCCCGCGGTCGCTATGTCAGCTAATTCAGGCAGCTCCATATTCAGTGATATCCCGCGGTCGCTATTTCAGCTATTTCACCCACATCCAGCGGTCACTATGTCAGCTAATTCAGGCAGCTCCATATTCACTGATATCCAGCGGTCGCTATGTCAGCTACTTCAGTCATATCCAGCGATCGCTATGTCAGCTCGTTCAGGCAGCTCCATATTCAGTGATATCCAGCGGTCGCTATGTCAGTTACTTCACTCACATCCAGCGGTCACTATGTCAGCTAATTCAGGCAGCTCCATATTCAGTGATATCCCGCGGTCGCTATGTCAGCTAATTCAGGCAGCTCCATAATCACTGATATCCCGCGGTCGCTATGTCGCTATGTCAGCTAGTTCAGGCAGCTCCATATTCAGTGATATCCTGCGGTCGCTATGTCAGCTAGTTCAGGCAGCTCCATATTCAGTGATATCCCGCGGTCGCTATGTCAGCTAATTCAGGCAGCTCCATAATCACTGATATCCCGCGGTCGCTATGTCGCTATGTCAGCTAGTTCAGGCAGCTCCATATTCAGTGATATCCTGCGGTCGCTATGTCAGCTAGTTCAGGCAGCTCCATATTCAGTGATATCCCGCGGTCGCTATGTCAGCTAATTCAGGCAGCTCCATATTCAGTGATATCCCGCGGTCGCTATGTCAGCTAGTCCAGGCAGCTCCATATTCAGTGATATCCCGCGGTCGCTATGTCAGCTAGTTCAGGCAGCTCCATATTCCGTAATATCCAGCGGTCGCTATGTTAGCTGGTTTAGGACACTCCTTATTCAGTAACATCTAACGGTTCTTATGTCAGCTGGTTTATGCGGCTCCATATTCACTTATATCCAGCGGTAGCGATATCCCCTAGTCCATATCCAGGAGTCGCTATGTCAGCTAGTTCAGGCAGCTCTATATTTATTGATATCCAGCAGTCGCCGTGTCAGTTACTACAGTGACATCCCATGGTCGCTATATTAACTAATTCACTTAGCTCCAGCTTCACTGATATCGGCTCCTGATTTCCTGACCCGGGTCAGGAAATACTACCTTCCAGTTATCCCATACAAATGGCTAATTCCGTCAGTTATCCTACGCTAAAAATGGCGGAATAAAACTCTGCATAGTTAAATTAAATTCGATGATCTATCTGTATTTAGTATACGCCAACCGTTAAGCTAATATAGCTCTAAGTCTAGCGATCTCCACCTATAGACATGTTAGCTAATTCAGTCACGACGTATGCTTCTTTGAACATCTAGCAGTCGATATGTTAGCTAATTTAGGCATCTTCAACTTCAGTGATATCCAGTTGTCGTTATATCAGCTAATTCAGGCAAATCCAGCTTCAGCGATATCCGGCGGTCGATGTGGCAGCTAATTCAGTTATATCTACTGGTCGCTATGTCACCTAATTCAGGCAACTCCAGCTACAGTAATATCCAGCGGCTAATCTGGCAGGTAATTCAGTGATATCCAGCCGTTGCTATGTTAGCTAATTCACTCTACTCCAGGTTCAACAATATCTAGCAGCCGATGGGGCAGCTAATTCAGGCAGATCCAGCTTTAGCCATATCCGGCAGTCGATGTGGCAGCTAATTCAGTTATATCTACTAGTCGCTATGTCAACTAATTCAGGCAACTCCAGCTACAATGATACCCAGCGGCTGATCTGGCAGGTAATTCAGTGATATCCAGCCATTACTATGTTAGCTAATTCACTCTACTCCAGGTTCAACGATATCTAGTGGCCGATAGGGCAGCTAATTCAGGCAGATCCAGCTTCAGCGATATCCGGTAGTTGATGTGGCAGCTAATTCAGTTACATCTACTAGTCGCTATGTCACCTAATTCGGGTAACTCTAGCTACAGTGATACTCGGCAGCTGATCTGACAAGTAATTCAGTGATATCCAGTCATCACTATGTTAGCTAATTTACTCTACTCTAGGTTTGACGATATCCAGCGGTCGATGGGGCAGCTAATTCAGTTACATTCAGTAGTCACTATATCAGCTTCTTCAGTCATATCTAGCGATCGCTATGTCAGCTAGTTCAGGCAGCTCTGTATTCAGTGATATCCTGCAGTCGTTATATCAGCAACTTCAGTTATATCTAGCAATCGCTATGTCAGCTCATTCAGGCAGCTCCATATTCAGTGATATCCCGCAGTCGCTATGTCAGCTAATTCAGGCAGCTCTATATTCACTAATATCCACCAGTTGCAATGTTAGCTAGTTCATGCAGTTGCATATTCAGTGATATCCAGCAGTCACTATGGTAGCTAGTTCAGGTAGCTTCATATTTACTGATATCTCGCGGTCGCTATATTAGCTAATACAGACACCTTGAAATGTAGTGATGAGTCCAGTGGTCGCTATATCAGCTACTTCAGTCACATCCAGTGGTCGCTATATTAGCTAATTCAGGCAGCTCCATATTCAATGATATCCAGCGGTCGCTATGTTAGCTAGTTCAAATAGTTACATATTCAGTGATATTCCACGGTCGCTATATCAGCTAGTTCATGTAGCTCCATATTCAGTGATATCCCGTGGTCGCTATGTCAGCTAATTCAGTCATATCTAGTAGTCGCTATGTCAGCTAATTCCGGCAGCTCCATATTCAGTGATATCCTGCGGTCGCTATGTCAGCTAATTCAGTCATATCCAGCAGTTACTATGTCAGCTTCTTCAGTCATATCCAGCGATCGCTATGACAGCTAGTTCAGGCAGCTCTATATTCAATGATATCCTGCGGTCACTATGTTAGCTACTTCAGTCATATCCAGCGGTCACTATGTTAGCTAGTTCACACAGTTATTTATTCAGTGATATCCCGCGGTTGCTATATCAGCTAGTTCAGGTAGCTCCATATTTAGTGATATCCCGCGGTCGCTATGTACGCTAATTTAGGATGCTCCAGCTTCAGCAATATCTAGTGGTTGACCTATCAGGTAATTTAGTAATATCCAACAGCGCTTTATCACCTTATTCAGGCAGCTCTATAGTCCGTAATATCTAGCAGTCGCTATGTTAGCTAATACAGACACTCCCGAATCCAGCGCTCGATATGTCTCACACCGGGTAGTGGAGGGGTAGGCCAGGGGGTAACTTACGAGTCATCTGTAGGCTGTACCGTAGGAAGCCAGCAGGTAGCTACCGTAATGGGTACCAGGCCCGCAGTCAAAGTAAGATGGAAGGACATACGTTCAGAACCTTAATTTAGAGCCAATAGGTGCCTTTGGCATAGGCACGCCCTACTCGCCTACACCTGGCTGTGCAGCACCCAGGTCCGACAAAACTACTGGCTTGACCTCATCCGCAAGGTCGACTCCCCAGCCTACCCCAACTATGATCACCCCTCGTAGGATAGCTACTATATCACCTTCCAGTACCCCCACTACTATCACCAATGCCAGGTTTTCATCGGAGTTGCCAGAATATGGAAGGATTTGGACATAGTATTCGGGAAGAAAGATGGAGGGGTGGAGGAGGAGTGGGACATAGTAGAGACATACTTCGACTACTTTTACTGCCCTCTTGCTGGAGGCTAAGGTGTAAGCCGGGAGGCTTCTGGAGGGAGGCGAGGCTCACTACTTACTTATCAAATATTATATATATTATGTTTCTCTTTTCTTTACGTCCTTTTGCTATTTGTACAGAATTTGTATTAGGCATCAGATTAACTTAACTGTCTCTTGAATATACTCGAGTTTCCGTCACCAGTCGAGATGTCTGCTTGGTTAGGTAGCTCTAACTTCAGTCCTCTTTAGTGGTCAATATGGTTG
Source organism: Tirmania nivea (assembly GCA_015179035.1). Taxonomy (NCBI): domain Eukaryota; kingdom Fungi; phylum Ascomycota; class Pezizomycetes; order Pezizales; family Pezizaceae; genus Tirmania; species Tirmania nivea. The sequence continues at coordinate 69,283 of WHUY01000096.1, forward strand.
CTAATTTATGCCTCTCCATATTCCCGCATATCTCGCAGTCGATATCTTAGTTAGTTTATATAGCTGCATATCAAGTCATATCCTATGATTACTATAGTAGATAGTATACAGACCTCGATTTTCCATGATACCCAGTATTTACTATCTTTATCAATTTAGTCATATTCAGTGGTCACTATTTGACTTGGTTCAGCTCGTTCTATATCTAGTAAAATCTAATAGTCACTACGTGAACTAGTTAATAGAGTAATCAAATAGTCAGTAGATTAAGTAGTTAATAGAATTGTATGATCAGAGATATCTAAAGATCACTATATTGGCTCATATAGGGAGCTCTTTATTTAGTAATTTCTAGCTATCAACATGGTGGCTTTTTTAGATATGGTTAAATTTGAAAATATATAATTAGCAATATATTACCCAATTTAGTAATATCTAGGAATATATAAAAAAGTTTAGAAATATCTATTAGTAAATATAATAACTAATTTAAATAGTTTATGATATAAAAATAAATAATAATTATCATAATAGCAAATTAATAAATTTATATAAATAAAAATAATTAATAATTTATTAAACAATTAAAATAAAAATATTATTATTATATAATTTATATAAGAATATAAAATAAAATATATATAAATTTATAAACATATTATATAATTTAAATAATAATTAATAAATAATAATAAAAATTATTATTTAATAATATATAAAAAAAGTATATAAATAATTTTATTAATAATTTAAAGGAAAATATAATAAAAAATAAAAATTTAAAAAAAAATTATAAATTGTAAAATATTATTATAAATAATATAAAAATAATAAAAAAATATAAATAAAAATAAAAATAAAAAGAAAAGTGATAATAATAATATAAATAAAAATAATTATAAAAGTAAAAATAAAAATTAAAATAAAAATAAAAATAAAAATAAAAGTTAAAAAAATATAAAAATATAAATAAAAATAAAAGTAAAAATAAAAATAAAATAAAAATAAAAATAAAAATAAAATAAAATAAAAATAAAAATAAAAATAAAAATAAAAATAAAAATAATAATAATAATAGAAATAAATATAAAAATAAAAATAAATATAAATATAAAAATAAAAATTAAAATAAAAGTAAAAATAAAAATAAAAATAAAAATAAATATAAAAAAAGTAAAAAAGTAAAAGTAAAAAAAAAGAATTAAAAAAAAAATAAATATAAAAATAAAATGAAAGTAAAAATATAAATAAATATAAATAAAGATAAAAATAAAAAGAAGAATAAAAATTAAAAAAAAATATAAATAAAAAAAAAGTAAAAAAAATAAAAATAAAAGTAAAAATAAAAATAAAAATAAAATAAAAGTAAAAATAAAAATAAAAATAAAAGTAAAAATAATAATAAAAATAGAAAGAATAATAAAAATAAAAATAAAGTAAAAAGAAAAATAAAGATAAGAATAAAAATAATAATAAAAATAAAAGAAAAAATAAAAATAAAAATAAAACAAATAATAAAAATAAAAAGAAAAATAAAAATAAAAATAATAGTAAAAATAAAAATAAAAATAAAAGTAAAATAATAATAAAAGTAAAAGTAAAAATAAAAATAAAAATAAAATAAAAATTAAAAAAAATATAAAAATAATAATAAAAATAAAAATAAAAGTAAAAATTAGAAAAAATATAAAATAATAATAAAAATAAAAATAAATATAAAAGTTAAAATAAAAAAAAAGTTAAAATAAAAATAAAAATAAAAGTAAAAATAATAATAAAAATAAAAATAAAAATAAAAATAAAAGTAAAAATAAGAGAAAAAAGTAATGCAATAATCAAGATAAAAATAAAAATTAAAATTGGAATAAAAATAAAGATTAAAAGTAAAATTACAGTAAAAATAAAATTAAAAAAAAAACTTAGGATAAAAACATATATACAGTCTTCGGCGCCCGGTTCCCAAACTTTGCGTGCTTACAACACAACAACCACGAACCCAATTATGCCCGACATTTTTAATTCTGATTCTTTACTATCGAAATAATCACCTGCGAACGTGCGCGACATTAATTCATTACGATCTCGTTGTGTTGTTGGGATTCAAAGTCGGTCACTTTTTTGGTGGGCGCTGCGCTAACCGTTTTGAATTATTGATTACATGCAATAATTTATTGATTACATGCAATACTTTATTGATTACATGCAATACTTTATTGATTACATGCAGCAATATAGCATAGCGCCGTTGTATTTACTGATGACAACACTAAAATGCTTAGTTATCACTTACGTGCGTGACTCTTTTATAATTACGCTGTACATGTTAGATAATTCAGGCAGCTTCAGCTTAACAATATCTAGCGGTCAACATAATCCCTAATTCAGTGATATCCACCGGTCATGACTGAATTAGCTGACACAGCGACCGCGAGATATGAGTGAATTAGCTGACAGCGACCGCGGGATTTGACTGAATTAGCCGACATAGCGACCGCGGGATTTCACTGAATTAGCTGGCATAGCGACCGCGGGAATTGACTGAATTAGCTGGCATAGCGACCGCGGGAATTGACTGAATTAGCTGACATAGCGAGCGCGGGATTTGAATGAATTAGCTGACATAGCGACCGCGGGATTTGACTGAATTAGCCGACATAGCGACCGCGGGATTTCACTGAATTAGCTGGCATAGCGACCGCGGGAATTGACTGAATTAGCTGACATAGCGAGCGCTGGATTTGACTCAATTAGCTGACATAGCGACCGCGGGAATTGACTGAATTAGCTGACATAGCGACTGCTGGATATGACTGAATTAGCTGACATAGCGACCGCGGGATTTCACTGAATTAGCTGACATAGCGACCGCGAGAATTGACTGAATTAGCTGACATAGCGACCGCGGGAAGTGACTGAATTAGCTGACATAGCCACCGCGGGATTTGACTGAATTAGCTGATATAGCGACCGCGGGAATTGACTGAATTAGCTGACATAGCGACTGCTGGATATCACTGAATTAGCTGACATAGCGACCGCGGGATTTGACTGAATTAGCTGACATAGGGACGGCCGGATTTTCACTGAATTAGCTGACATAGCGACCGCGGAATATCACTGAATATGGAGCTGCCTGAATCAGCTGACATAGCGACCGCGGGATTTGACTGAATTAGCTGACATAGGGACGGCTGGATTTTCACTGAATTAGCTGACATAGCGACCGCGGAATATCACTGAATATGGAGCTGCCTGAATTAGCTGACATAGCGACCGCGGGATTTGACTGAATTAGCTGACATAGCGACCGCGGGATTTGACTGAATTAGCTGACATAGCGACCGCGGGATTTGACTGAATTAGCTGACATAGCGACCGCGGGAATTGACTGAATTAGCTGCATAGCGACCGCGGGATTTGACTGAATTAGCTGACATAGCGACCGCGGGATTTGACTGAATTAGCTGATATAGCGACCGCGGGTATCACTGAATATGGAGCTGCCTGAATCAGCTGACATAGCGACCCGCGGGATTTGACTGAATTAGCTGACATAGGGACGGCGGGATTTTCACTGAATTAGCTGACATAGCGACCGCGGAATATCACTGAATATGGAGCTGCCTCAATTAGCTGACATAGCGACCGCGGGATTTGACTGAATTAGCTGACATAGCGACCGCGGGATTTGACTGAATTAGCTGACATAGCGACCGCGGGAATTGACTGAATTAGCTGATATAGCGACCGCGGGATTTGACTGAATTAGCTGATATAGCAACCGCGGGATATCACGGAATATGGAGCTGCCTGAATCAGGTGACATAGCGACCGCGGGAATTGACTGAATTAGCTGACATAGAGACCGCGGGATATCACTCAATATGGAGCTGTCTGAATTTGCTCACATAGCGACTGCTGGATATGACTGAATTAGCTGATATAGGGACCGTAAGATATGACCGAATTAACTGATATAGCGACCGCCGGATATGACCGAATTAGGTCATATAGCGACCACGGGATATCACTGAATACGGAGCTGCCTGAAATACCTGACATAGCGATCACTGGATATGACTGAACTAGCTGACATAGCGCCCGCGGAATATCACTGAATATAGACCTGCCTGAATTACCTGACATAGCCATTGCTGGATATGACTGAAGGAGCTGACATAGCAACCGTAGAATATCAGTGAATACGGAGCTGACTGAAATAGCTAACATAGCGACCCTGGAATATCAGGGAATATGGACGTGCCTGAATTAGCTAACATAGCTACCGCTGCATATAACTGAATTAGCTGATATAGCGATCACGAGATATAACTGAATTACCTGACATAGTGACCGTGGGATATCGCTGAATATGGAGCTCCCTGAACTAGCTAATATAGCGACTGGTAGATATCGCTGAATATGTAAGTACATGAAGTAGCTGACATAGCGACCGTTGGATATCACGGAATTCGGGGGTTTCTGCATTCCGTGATACAGCGACTGCTGAATATTGCTGAGCCTAGATGTCCGTGAATGAGGAAACATTGTCACCACCGGATATCACTGAATTAGGGATTATATTAATCGGTACATATTGTTGAGCTAGAGCGGCCTGAATTAGCCAATACGGTAAGCGTAATTGAACAAGAGTTACGCACATAAGTGATAACTAACTATTTTGGGATTATTATCAGCAAATACAATTGTGCTAGAAACTATACCTCTGAATGTGAGTATAGTTTCAGCTGTAAGTTAAGGAAAAAAAAAACTATTCAAATAAAATAAGTAATATAAAAAAATCTAAAAAAAACAAAGAAAAACAAATGAAACAAATAAAAGAAATAAATTAAATAAAACAAATAGAACATATAATAGAAATAAAATAAATACAACAAATAAATAAAATAAATTAAATAAATAAAAAATATAAAACAAATAAAAGATATAAAATAAATAAAATAAATAAAATAAATAAAATAAATAAAATAAATAAAATAAATTAAATAAATAAAATAAATAAAATAAATATAATAAATAAAATAAATAAAATAAATAAAATAAATAAAATAAATAAAATAAATAAAATAAATAAAATAAATAAAATAAATAAAATAAATAAAATAAATAAATAAAAATAGGAATAAAAACTAACTATTATTCTCAGCTCGAGGACGCACTGCCCTCGGGTGATCGCATATAAATTTTACATAACGGTGATTTCTGCTATTCGAGTGCATTACCAGCTGACCTCTACATCCTCGCATACATTTTGAATTCTGGTGATTTGCACCCTCGGCCTACACCAATATTAGCGCATCACCGACTGCTAGTTTATCACCGCCACTTACCTATTCTTATTGCTAGCGTATCACCGACGCTAGCATCACCAACACTAGCATCACCGACACTAGTATCACCAACACTGCTATCACCAATACTAGTATTACCAATACCAGGATGCATCACCGACACTAGAATCACTAACACTAGAATCACCAACACTAGCATTACTAACACTAGCATCACCGATGCTAGTATCACCGATGCTACCATCACCAATACTAGCATGCATTACCGACCCTACAATCACTAACACTAGCATCACCAATACTAACATCACCGACACTAGTATTATCGACCACGCATATCACTGAAGCCTACCTATATAGTGCTTTCGGTTCCCGGTTCCTAAACTTTGCAAGCTCTATATTCAGTGATATCCCGTTATGTCAGCTAATTCAGTTATATCCAGCGGTCACTATGTCAGCTACATTAGTCATATCCAGCGCTCGCTATGTTAGCCAGTTCTGGTACCTCCATATTTAGCAACATCCAGTGGTTGCTATGTTAGCTCGTTCATGCAGTTCCATATTCACTCATATCCACCAGTCGCTATACCAGCCAACGTGGATACTTTCAAATTCAGTCATATCTAGCGGTTGCTATGTCAGCTAGTTCAGGCAGCTCCATGTTTAGTGATATCCAGTGGTCGCTATGTTAGCTAATTCAGTCAATTCCCGCGGTCACTATGTCAGCTAATTCAGTCAAATCCAGCAGTCACTATGTCAGCTAATTCAGGCAGCTCTATATTCAGTGATATTCCGCGGTCGCTATATCAGCTAATTTAGTCAAATTCCGCGGTCGCTATGTCAGCTAATTCAGTTAATTCCCGCGGTCGCTATGTCAGCTAATTCAGTCAATTCCCATGGTCGCTATGTCAGCTAATTCAGTCAATTTCCACGGTCACTATGCCAGCTGATTCAGTGAAAATACTATAGTTGCTATGCCAGCTAATTCAGTGAAATCCTGCGGTCGCTATGTCGGTTAATTTAGTCAAATCCTATGGTCGCTGTCAGCTAATTCACTACCTACTATAGATTCAAGAATACGGACCCGTATTCTTGTTATCCTATACAAATTGTATGTGAAAATTTTGTTAGGGATAACACTTTTTTCCCTTAGGATAATGATTTTTGTTAGAGCCGTATTCTACTCTTACGCTATTTTCTATGGGAATACAGGTCGTTATCCTATAGGAATGGTTAATTCTGACTATTATCCTCACACTAAAAATGGTGTGGGAATAAAACTCTGCATAGTTAAATTAAATCTGACGATCTATTTGTGTTCAGGACTATTCACCAATAGTTAAGCTATTATAGCTCTAACTCTAGCGATCTCCACCCATAGATATGTTGGCTAATTCAGTCACGTCGTGTGCTTCTTTAGATATCCAGCCGTCAATATGTTAGCTAATTCAGGCATCTTTAACTTCAGTGACATCCAGTCGTCGCGATGTCAGCTAATTTAGGCAAGCGATATCCAGCGGTCGATGTGACAGCTAATTCAGTTGTATCTACCAGTCGCTATATCACCTAATTTGGGCAACTCTACCTTCAGCCATATCCAGCAGCTCCAGGTTCAGTGATATACAGTGGTCAATATGTCAGCTAATTCAGGCAGCTCCAGCTTTAGCGATATCCGGTGGTCGATATATTAGCTAATTCACTGATATTCAGCGGTCGCTATAGTAGTTATTTCAGGCAGCTCCGGCTTCAGTGATATCCGGCCATCCATATGTCAGCTAATGCAGCAGTCGACATATCAGCTGATGTAGTGATGTCCAATTGTCGCTATGTTAGCTAATTTTGTAGGCTCCACCTTCAGTCATATCCAGCGGCCGATGTGGTAGGTAATTCAGTGATATCCAGTGATCGTTATATTAGCTAATTCCCTCTACTCCAGGTTCAGCGATATACAGCAGTCAATATGTCAGTTAATTCAGGCAGCTCCAGCTTCAGCGATATCCGGTGGTCCATATATCAGCTAATTCACTGATATCCAGTAGTTGCTATGTTAGCTAATTCTGTCAGCTCCAACTTTATTGATATCCGGCGGTCCATATATCAGTTAATTCGGTGATATTCAGTAGTCGCTATAGTACTTATTTCAAGCAGCTCCGGCTTCAGTGATATCCGGCTGTCTATATGTCAGCTAATGCACCGGTCAATATATCAGCAGATTTTCTTATATTCAGTTATCGCTATGTTAGCTAATTCTGTCAACTCTAGCTTCACCGATCTCCGATGGCCAATGTAGCAGCTAATTTAGTGATATCTAGCAGTCGCTATATTAGCTAATTCAGGCAGCTCGAGCTTCAGAAATATCCGGTGGTTTACATGGCTAATTCAGTAATATCCAGCGGTCACTATGTCACTGAATTCAGGCAGCTCCATATTCACTGATATTCCGCAGTCCATATATCAGCTGGTTCAGTTATATCCAGTGGTCGCTATGGCAGCTGATTCCGGCAGCTCCAGCTTCACCGATATCCGGCGGGCGATGTAGTAGCTAATTGTCACCTAATTCGGGCAACTCTAGCTTCACTGATATCCACCGGCCGATGTGGTAGGTAATTGAGTAATATCTAGCGGTCTCTATGTTAGCTAATTCACTCTACTCCAGGTTCAGCGGGATCCAGGGGTCAATATGTCACCTAATTCAGGCAACTCCAGCTTCACCGATATCCAGTGGCTGATATGGCAGTTAATTTAGGCATATCTAATGGTCGCTATATTAGTTAATTTATACAGCTCCAGCTTCAGCGATATCCCGCGGTCAACATATCAGCTAATTTAGTAATATCCAGCTGTCTTTATACTAACTAATCAGGTAGCTATAGCTTCAGTGATATGCGGTAGTCGATATATCAGCTAATTCAATAATATCCACCCGTCGATATATCAGCTAATTCACCAATATCCAGCCATCGCTATGTCAGCTAGTTCATGCAGCTTTATATTCAGTGATATCCAGCGGTCACTGTGTTAGCTAGTTCACGCAGTTGCATATTCAGTCATATCCAGCGGTCGCTATGTTAGCTAGTTTAGGCAGCTCCATATTTGGTAATATCTAGCGGTAGCTATGTTAGCTAGTTTACAGCTACACATCCACTGATATCTACTGGTCGATATACCAGCCAATGCAGATACCTCCGAATTCAGTGATACCCAGCAATTGCTATGTTAGCTGGTTCTCGCAGCTCCATATTCACTGATATCCAGCGATCGCTATGTCAGCTAGTTCACCCAGCTCCTTATTTAGTCATACCCCATAGTAGCTTTGTCACCTAGTTCAGGCAGCTCCATATTCAGTGATATCCAGTGGTCACTGTTCACGTAGCTCCATATTCAGTGATATCCAGGAGTCGTTGTTCACGCAGCTCCATATTCAGTGATATGCACCGGTCGCTATGTCAGCTACTTCAGGCAGCTCTATATTCCGTAATATCTAGCAGTCACTATCTCAGCTGATTCACTCATATCCAGCGGACGCTATGTCTGCTAGTTCATGAGCTCTATTTTCTATGATATCTAGTAGTCTCTATGTCAGCTAGCTCCATATTCATTTATATCTAGCGGTCGCTATGTTACCTAATTTAGTCACCTCCATGGTCAGTAATATCCAACGGTTGCTATGTGAGCAAGTTTATACAGCTCCAGCTTTAGTGATATCCAGCGGTCACTGTCAGCTAGTTCAGGCAGCTCCATATTCAGTGATATCTAGCGGTCGCTATGTTAGCTGGTTTAGTAAACTCCTTATTCAATAATATCTAGCGGTTGCTATGTTAGCTAATTTACACAGCTCTATATTCACAGCAGTCACGATATCACCTAGTTCATATTCAGTAGTCGCTATGTCAGCTAGTTCAGGTAACTGCATATTCATTGATCTATATCAGTTAATTCAATGACATCCCGTGGTCGCTATATTAACTAATTCAGTTAGCTCCAACTTCCCTGATATCAGCTGCTTCCAGTTATCCCATACAAATGGCTAATTCCATCAGTTATCCCATGCTAAAAATGGGGTGGGAATAAAACTCTGCATAGTTAAATTAAATTCGATGATCTATCTGAGTTCAGGACTATATGCCAATCGTTAAGCAAATATAGCTCTAGCTCCAGCGATCTCCACCTATAGATATATTAGCTAATTCAGTCACGTCGTGTACTTCTTTGAACATCCAGTAGTCGATATGTTAGCTAATTCAGGCATCTTCAACTTCAGTGATATCCAGTCATCGCTATGTCAGCTAATTCAAGCAGGTCCAGCTTTGGCGATATTTGGCGGTCGATGTGGTAGCTCATTCAGTCATATCAACTGGTCACTATGTCACCTAATTCGGGCAACTCCAGCTACAGTGATACCCAGCGGCTAATATAGCAGGTAATTCAGGATATCCAGCAATCGCTATATTATCTAATTCACTCTACTCCAGGTTCGACGATATCCGGCGGTTGATATAGCAGGTAATTCAGTAATATCCAATGGCGCTATGTCACCTAATTCAGGCACCTCCATATTCAGGGATATCCTGCAGTCGATATATGAGCTGGGTCAGTCATATCCAGCGGTCGCTATGGCAGCTGGTTCCGGCAGCTCCAGCTTCAGCGATATCTGGCAGGCGATGTGGCAGCTATTTGTCAGCTAATTTGGGCAACTACAGCTTCACCAATATCCACTGGCTGATATGGTAGGTAATTGAGTAATATCTAGCGGTCGCTATGTTAGCTTATTTACTCTACTCCAGGTTCAGTAGGATCCAGGGGTCAATATGTCACCTAATTCAGGCAACTCCAGCTTCAGTGATATCCCACGGTTGATCCAGCAGTCGCTATTGCAACTTGTTCTGGCAGCTCCAGCTTCAGTGATATCCGGCGGCCAATGTGGCAAGTAATTCAGTAATATCCAGCGGTCGCTATATTAGCTAATTCCCTCTACTCCAGGTTCAGCGATATACAGCGGTCAATATGTCAGCTAATACAGGCTGCTCCAGCTTCAGCAATATCCGGTGGTCAATATATCAGCTAATTAACTGATATCCAGCAGTTACTATATTAGTTAATTCACATAGCTTCAGCTTCAGTGATATCCCGCGGTTGATACATCAGTTAATTTAGTGATATTCAGCGGTCACTATGGTAGTTATTTCAGGCAGGTCTGGCTCTAGCGATATCTAGCCATCGACATGTCAGCTAATGCAGCGGTCGATATATCAGCTGATTTAGTGATATCCAGTGGTCGTCATGTTAGCTAATTCTGTTAGCTCCACTTTACTGATATCCCGCAGTCCATATGTCAGGTACTTCAGTGACATTCAGTGGTCGCTATAGTAGTTATTTCAGGCACTTCTAGCTTCAGCTATATCTTGCCATCGATATGTTAGCTAATTTAGCGGTCGATATATTACCTAAGTCAATGATATCCAGCGGTTGCTATGTTAGCTAATTCTATTAGCTCCAGCTTCACTGATATCCAGTGGTCGATGTGTCAGCTAGTTCACTAACATCCAGCGGTCGATATGGCAGCTAATCAGGCAGCTCTAGCTTCAGTAATATACAGCAGTCGATATAGCAGCTAATTCAGTCAGCTCCCAATTCAGTGATATCCAGTGTTCACTATAGCAGCTAGTTTAAGCAGCTCCGACTTCAGTGATATCCAGCAGTCGCTATGGCAGCTAATTCAGGCAGCTCCATATTCAGTGATATCCAGTGGTCGCTGTTAGCTAATGCAAACACTCCCGAATCCAGCGGTCGCTATGTCAGCTAATTCAGGCAGCTCCATATTCAGTAATATCTAGCAGTCACTATGTTAGCTAATTTACGTAGTTTCATATTCGGTGATATCCAGCGATATCCGCCTACACCTGACTATGCACCAACCGGGGCCCACAGAACTACTGGCTTGACCTCATCTGCAAGGTCGACTCCCTAGCCTGCCCCAACTGCGATCACCCCTTGTAGGACGGCTACCATATCACCTTCGACTGCCCCCACCACCATCAGCAACACCAGGAGTTCATCGGAGATGCCAGGACATGGGAAAATTTGGACACACCATTCTGGAAGAAAGAAGAGGGGGCGGAGGAGCAGTAGGATGCGGTAGAGGCATACTTCGCCTACCTGTACTTAGTGCTATCCAGCCGTCAATATATTATCTAATTCAGGGTGTTTCGAGTTCACTTATATCCAGTGGTTGATATATTAGCTAATCCAGGGTCCTCTGAATTCAGTGATATCTGGGGGTTGACATGTTAGCTAATTCGGTGTTATCCATTCGTCGATATATCAGCCAATCCAGTGACATCCAGCGGTCGATATATTAGCTACTTCAGGCAGCTTTCAGTTCACCGATATCTAGCGGTCGATATATTTGCTCATTCAGGCATCTCCGAATTCAGTGACATCCACTGGTTGCTATGTCAGCTAGTTCAGTCAGCTCTAAAGTCAGTGATATCCAGCGTTCACTATGTTACCTAATTCAGGGACTTCCAACTTTAGTCATATTCAACGGTCCATATGTCACCTAACTGAGAGACCTCTGAATTTCGTGATATCCAGCGGTGGATATGTTAGCTAATTCGGTCTACACTTACTCTCTACATGTTAGGCAATTAAGTCACTCCTGGGTTCAGCATTATGCAGTCATATATAGTAGTAGACCCACTCGCTCACTAGGCAGCTTCAACTCCACTCAGATCTAGTGGTTTATATTTTACTCAATTCTGTCACCACCAGGTTCATCCATATGTCGGAGGTCGATATGTCATCCATATCTTAGCGCATTCCTACATCTTTATAATCATCTCTATCCAGCAGTAGATATGTGAGGTAGTTTTGATCACCCACGCCGTCCATATGATAACGAATTCAGGCAGCTCTATATATTATCATATCCAGTGGCTGCAATATTCACTTAATTTAGTCACCCCGCATGTTCAATATATGAGCTTAGTTAGGTAGCTCCAACTCCCACCATAACCATCGATCGACATATCAGGTAATTCAAACACTCCAAAGTTGATTTTTCTCTGTCCATCTATATGTCACCCAATTCAGGCACCCCTGTGTTCATTCATATTCAGCGGTCGATATGTCATTTATTTCACCTAACTCTCATACTTAATGTGAGTTAATTCTGGCAGTTTCAATTTCACTGATCTCCCCTGGTTGACAAGTTATACTCTTCATACACCAGGAGTCAATTTCACTGATCTCCCTCGGTCGACAAGTCATACTCTTCATACACCAGGAGTTCACTGATATCCAGCTGTTAATACGTTAGGCAATTCTGTCACCGCTGGGTTCACTCATATCTACTAGTAGATATGTCACCTAATTCAGATAACCCGGTCCCGCAATACATGACCTAAGTTATCTAGCTCCGACTACTCCATCCATATATCACCTATATTTATATAAATTGATCTGATTTAACCATATTATAGCTGAAATGTATTTAAATGTTTATACATTAATATAAAGAATTTTAATTTAATACTCTCCAATCAATACTTCCCCAGATATAACACTTGAATATATGGGCAAGGATCTACCAGGCTGTTACTGGGTTTACAATTGTTACCTCATTTGTACTCTTGGGCTAGTCTTCGACATCCTTGAGTAAGATGTTATCGTCACTTAGGGGAGACCACAATTAATGCAACAATCTGTAATCATGGACTCGGATAATCAACACACGCGCAGGAGGGTTACTAAAGTATATACACTGATAAGTGAGAGTGGCCTTATTCCATCAACTATCTTAAACATTATTGATTTACTCTATGGTACATATCATTTTATGATTAAGATTGATGGCGAATCATGCTATTGGAATAACTTCTTTGTTCAAATGGGCTGAGCCTCAACTCCTTGTTTTTATTTATAGTCTATCTTTTTTTATCGCACATGTAGGACGGATTACGTGTGTGATACAGTCTGTCTTTTTTTTTATGTACTTTTTTATGCTCTGTCTCTATCGTATAGGTAGGATGGGTTACGTGTATGATACAGTCTATCTCTTTTTTTTACGCTCTTTTTTATGCTCTGTCTCTTTTTTATCGCATACGTAGGATGGGTTACGTATGTGATATGGTGTGTTTTTTGTTTTTGAGGAGGCCAAAAAGTTCTGAAAGGGAGGTGGGGATGTTAGAACACAATTTTGCAGCTATGGTATTTGAACTCAAAAACAATTTGAGTAATTCCTAGTATGGAACCTTCCTACAAACGTACGGAATTTCCCAACCTGAAAAGCAGCCTAGGGGGACACATCGAACAGAAAAGGTTAGAAGGTATTGGAAATACTTTTTAAGGACATAAAGAAGTTTAGGGTAAGAGATGGAATAGAACTCAGATGTTTGCAGAATATTCTTACAAACAAATAGAACATTGCGAACAAAGTGGAACCTATAAGGAAAAGTTATCTGGACCCTCTCGAACTGAATTGAAGCTAGAAAGAACGATTTGGAAAATGCCAAGGCCCCCCAAATTCACTACATCCTTCAGTATAAATACCTCTGATGCCCTCTATCTTCCTCACAACCTTCAATCTCACTTCTCATCACCCAAATGTCTACCGAAATCATCAATATTGTAGGAAAGTTGATAAAAAGGAGCCAAGGACTTCGAGAAAGATACCGTGGGGAGCTTGCTAAGCTCGAGGGACCAGAAAGGTGGGAGTTAGCATTGGAGGTTGCTAAGCTAACTCAAGAGCAGGCGGAACAAATCTCATTTGTGGCCTAAGTCTAGAAGGAGGTGATCAATACCTGGACAGACGAAGACTATGCAGAAATGCAAGTGGACAGGGTGACTACTGATACTAAGCTCGGCTTCACCTCAATGATCCTGCCCTTAGCAGACATTCATACCAAGTCAGAGCGAAGGAAGGGCAAAGGAAAAGAAAGGCTGGAAGCAACCTGGGGCACGGAGTGGGAAGACTAAGTGGGGGACCTCATGCCTCCATGGCCGGCTGAGGAGTTTCTAAGGGAACTTGCAGTATTCTCTGAAAAAAACATGGATTGGGTAGCAGCTAAGGTTATTTTGGAGAATAGGATCAAAGAGCGGCTGGCTACAAAGAAAATAAAAAAGGTTGAATGGTTGACCTCATGTGACATAGCTGAAAGAGCAATATTAAATAGGCGTAAAGCGAGAGGGAAGAAGGCTATGGCTGGACCACAGCCAGAAACCCAGATTGAGGAAGGTTCTGCAGGTCGGGTACCTACTAATATCCTAATTTTACTTTCTTCTTCTTCCTCTTCCATTACCGAAGCTGCTGTCCAAGCTCCAAATGTGGATCTCGAGAACATTGACAAGGAGCTCCCTAGCTTTGAGGCAGTCATGGAAACTCTGAGGTCGATCCCCTACGAATCTTCTCCCCCCCCCCTGAAGGAAGCTCAAGCTCAAGCAGGAGCTGACCCTAGACTGAGCGAAGAGGTGGTCGTTTATAAAACCAAGGTTAGGGAAGTTGATACAGGTGAAGCGAAGGAATTAGAGGCCCCCCCCAACCCACGTAAGCGTAGAAGGGTTATAAATGAGGTTGAAAAGAGCAGGAAATACGGGGTAGAAATCCCTTTTATCAATTTGGATATGGAAGAAGGTATAGAAGAACTAAAGCGTGAGGCGCTTGGGGAGGAAGAGAAGGATGAGGCTCTGGTAGTAGAAAATGCACTTAGGATCTTGTTTCGGGGGGAAGGCAGACCAGATAAGGAAACGGCGAGAAGGCTGTTGGGGAAGGTGATGCGGATGATGAAAGTGGAAGTAGTGGAGGTGGAGGAAGACTGAAGGGTAGGAAGAGGTTTTACTATTTCTTTTGTATTACTTACACAAGTGTTGGGTTATTAGTCCTTTCAGCTTTTGATTGTTTAGACTATGGTTGATATGATCTTTGCTTTAGGTTGGGTATTTGAGAATGTACTATTGGAAGTGCTTGAAGGAGGTCTAGGTTGCAATGGGGCTGCTTAAGTTTCGAAAGTGGGGTGGGATGTGATGGATAGGAAGTTAATCGGGCTGAGGGTAATTGGCTAGAAGGGTTTAGATTGTTGTTTCCTTCGATGTGCTTTGGACAACATATCGGTTGCGAACTTTTACCTCATCAATCAATTTATGCATCGTCATGATTCTTCGCAGCGCGATTCGACCAGGTCTTGGGATGAAACTCGCATACTATATATAACCCTGTATACTTGGTATTTGTGACACATTCATAGCTATCCTATATCTATAATATATTCCAATCTTCTTGGTATCTTTACAGTTATTAGTGACTTAAACTAAATACTCTTTACAACAACGTATCAATATCACACTGCTATTATATTTCACCAACTTTGGGTCTCACCAAACTACGGGTTTATTGTGATCTAGAATTGCTATGGTATTCTTGGAAGTATATGATATGACATACCTTTATTCATAAGGCCGATAAAGTTTAGCCATCCAGTACAGTACTCATACTAATCATGGAGAAGCGGGATCGCTACTCGTGCAATAACATTCCCTTTTTTAGTACACGTATATATCAATCAAGGCAAATTCAATACAAACTATCTATATGAATTCTAAAAAAATAACAAAATTCAAAAGCATAACCTCATCAACATCAAGTTAAAGCTGAAATCTTGTTTATACCCCCTAGAGACTTCCCTATGTATATCAAACAAATAGAAGGTTCTCCAATTCGAGGTTTTTTTTTTGTGTGTCTCCAAAGCAAGATTCACATCAGTATTTCACTTGGTCAGTTTGTTGGAAATCTATTACAGGATATTGCATTTTGTAGATAAGATAGCAATAGATTTGACGTTCACTAGGTGAATGCCATTATACATGTAGTATTAATTACGTATGTGAAGGCAATTTGATGTTTTTTCGATAGGTCCAAAATTTAATAAATAGGGGATAGTGAGCAAGGAAAGGTATTTGGTAGGAAGTATATAATGAATTTTTTGCCTGCCAGGATTATTGAATAAACGAATGTCAGAGTAGGTTATGGAAAGTGCCGTAGGCACTCGAATCACATGGAAGCTCCAAAGAAGCTATACAAAAATATACAACAATGCACATGAATAAAGAAGAATATTATAGAAAGAACTTCAAGGTAAATGATTCTACAAGATGGACAATGGAGTAGTTTCTGACACTAAAAAATTCCTTCTAGAAATTGAAAATGAATGCTGGAAGCACAATAGAAACTGTTCTAGAATGCCAAGAATACTGAATTTTAGGATGGTGGATAGGTATATATTTGATTCCTACCCACCTTTTTCTCCATTCCTTCTACAACCCGAATCCTACTACTACAAACTACAATGAATACTCCTACCATCACTATGTGTACCGAAATCATCACTATTGCAGGGAAGCTAGTAAAGCAGAGCCAAGGGCTAAGGGAAAGGTATAGGGAGGAGCTCGAGAAGCTGGATGGGCCTAACAAATGGGAACTGGCGCTAGAAATAGCCTGGTTGACTCAGGAGAAGGCCGAAATAATCTCGTTCGCAGCTCAGGTTCAGAAGGAAGTTATCGAGTCATGGACTGATGAAGATTATACTGATATGAAGGTCGATAGAGTGACAGCCAATGCCAAACTCGGCTTTTACACAACTATCCTACCTCTGGCAGATATATATACTGAATCAGAACGAAGGAAGGAGAGGGCAAAAGAGCGGCTTGAGGCTACGTGGGGCGATAATTGGGAGGATTTGATAGGGGGCCTAATGCCACCATGGCCAGCAGAAGAGTTTCTATGGGAGCTTGCAGTATTCTCAGAGAAGTATACTGACTAGGCAGCAGCAGAGGTTATACTTAATGATAGAGTTAAAGAGCAGCCTGCTGCTAAGAAAACCAAAAAGGTATTATGGTTGACTTCTAGAGATATAGCAAGTCAGACTACAGTTCATAAGAGAAAGTTGCACTAGAGAAAAGTTGTTACTAGTAACCAACCTGATTCCCCTCAGCAGGCTGTAGTATAGGGTGAAAATGGAGAGAGATCTATTGGTCACATACCTAGTCTTTCATTATCTTCTTCCTCTTCCGTCTATGTTATTACTCAGGAAAATGCAGACCTAGACGGTGCTGTCGAGGGACTTCCTAACTTTGATGCAGTTGTGGACGAGCATCGGTCTATCTCTTATGAATCCTCTCCTCCTTCAATCGAACCTCAGACCGAATCTGCACAGGACTCCATACCAAGTTCTGATGAAAATGTAAAAGGAAGCAAAAGTCAGAAGGTTGCATCTGGTAAAGCAAAGGAAGTTGAAGTTGTTACCCCACGAAAGTGTAATAAGAGGGCTGACCAGAGAATCAGCAAAAGGAAGAAATTTGGGGTTGAAATCCCAATAATAAATTTGGATATGGAAGCAGGAGTAGAGGAGTTAAAGCGAGAAGCGCTAGGGGTGGAAGAACAGGAAGATGCCTTGGCAGTGGAGGAAGCTATGAAGGTTTTGTTTTGGGGTCAAGGGAGGCCGGGGAAGGAATTGGCGACAAGAATGTTAGAGAAGATGATGAAGGTGATGAGGGCGGAGGTGGTGGAGATTGAGGATAATTAATTAATCACTCAGAGTTGTTTTTTGTATGAAATATATACATTTTGGGTCGCAATGAGGCTTTGAAGTTAGGAAAGGGGTACGATTTGGACACGTAGAAATAGGACCTGACAATTCATATTACTACAGTGCATTTGGGATGGGTGCAAATATGGCAGTTTTCTTTATTCTGTTCATTTATTAGACGTTCGATTAGGTTGTGATCTCATTCATCGATTAAGTTCATAATCTTTGCGTACATTACTATACAACAAACGCACTTTATGCTCGATCAAACAACCTTTTCTTGATACCTATCACTCACGTAGATAATCCTACGTGTATAATACCTACAGGCTCGCTCTTCTGGCCATTTTTGGCTCTATTTGATTTTCTATAATTCATAGGTAGGGACGATGTCCAGGAAATTAATCACTCACGTTCATAGTGTTACACGACTATTCGATATCTGATACTCGTGGTGGTACTGGCACTACTATAGGGTCCATGATGTTCAAGAATCCGAAACCTTTGGGCGACACCAAAGCCAAGTCAAAGTCATAGGTATATATCTGAGCTATCCTGAATACGATAATATATTGACCGATAGAGAGTTTTTGAGATTTATACATAATAGAATATACAACATCAAGGAGTAGAACTAGTATACAATTTTATTTTATTTTTTTCTCGAGTTATTCGCTAGTACCTTGGCAGCGATAACACAGTATACTACTGTAGAGACTCGAGTTATATAGTAGTACTATCACTACATATGCGTGAGACATGTAGATCATAAGCCATAGCTGACCTGATACATATCAATTTGAGTGCTAAGATCTATTCAATAGGTACACTAAAAACTATTGAATCTAGAAGTCATGTAAGATATTTTTTAGTGATGTTACAGAAGATCAGGTGGTGGATTATAAACTCACTTTACTGGACTAGGACAATGCTGGAACACTCTCTGAGTTAATGGCTTTGGTTTAGGCCCATACCAAGTTGTAATTTTGGACTGGTAGAGCAAGTCTGCCTCCAAAAACCGCCTGGGCATTTATAGCTATATTCACGAACAGCACTTGTAGAGGTTTCCTTGATGGCATTATGGATAATTACAGTACATTTAAATCTCTGATGTTCACATAACAATAAGCATGGGCATGTCTCGTGAGATCCTGAAACCCATATATATCTGGTGAGATAAATCTTAACCTGCATTGCAGTAGCAACTAGCTAAGCCAGAGGTAGTATCAACATTAATAATCTGGTGAGCACTAGCCTCTTGTATGGTATGATATCATTACGCGTCAAGATACCTCTATTCAAGCCCCTATACAATATCCCCATACAATATCCTCCATCGCACAATCTCCTCTATAGTACAACCACAATCTCCTCTATAGTATAACATCAGCATTATACAAACTAAACTAGTATCAAGATGCATTTGTACTACCTCTCCGTTATAATCATTCTTATTGTCATATTGTCTATTCAAGTAGTTAAGACCACTACCACTACTACTACCTCGACCATTACCACTCCCACTACCATTACCACTACTACTACCACTACCAGAACCACTTTCCTGACCAGTGTCACTACCAAAACCAGTATCACTACCTACTGAGAGGCTAGTGTAAGCTAGACTACTGATCTTGATGCTTTTCTACAGCGGTCGATAGATTGCCAAGTTCTGGTAGAGGTCAAGGCGGAACGGATTTTGCAATATTGCATCAACTAGTTCAAGTACCAACTGACCAAGTATTAACCGGTAGCCACCCACCCACTTTACAGCCAACATCCCCATTATTATACAGGGAGAAAGCTAGGTGGGATAATCGTTGGGTTGACTCCGATTTGGAGACAATCACGGAGACTAATTCGGAACTGGCTACAATACCAGATTCGACATATTCATGGGGGGACTGGAATGCGAGGTGGTAAATAATCCTGTCCCACCACAGCAATATGCAAGCTCCACCACCTGTTTGCAGGCTTCAGTCAGCTCTCTTGGGGTCATCTGGTATCTAGCCGGTTAATGACAGCATGGGGGCTCTATGCTTTACGAATTTTGCCTTTGTTTTTGCTTTCCACTTGCGGTGGACCTAGCAGATTAACTTGCCTTATCCTGAATCTACCCGGGTTTCTGGGTGGCTCCTCATGCCCCCTTTATTGAGGACAAATAGAAGTAACGAGTATTTATATATATATATATATATATAAATTTAAAAAAAAAAAAATAAAAATAAAAAAAAATAAAAAAAAAAAAAACTTTGCAAGGTTCACTGGTAGTGGGAGGGGAGGACTGGCGGGGGCTGATTGTGGGAGAGGAGGACTGGCAGGGGCTGGTTATGGGAGGGGTGGGTTGGCGGACCTTAAAAAAAAAAAAAATATCTTTGTGAGGTTTACTGGTGGTGGGAGGGGAGGACTAGTGGGGGCTGGTTGTGGCGGGGGGAGGGGTGGGCTGGCGGAGGAGGGCTGGCGGTGGTGGGAGAAAAGGGCTGGCAGGGGGGTGGGCTGGTTGCAGTGCCTCTGCTGTTGACACCTCCCGTGCCTGCTCTGTCGACACTCCCATACCTCCACTGTCGACACTACCATGCCTCCGCTGTCGTCACCTCCTATGACTCCGAGGGAGGGGTGGGCTGGTGGTGGTGGGAGAGGAGGGCTAGTGGGGGGAGGGGAGGACTGGCGGAAACTGGTTGTGGAAGGGCTCGCGGGAGGGTGGGGAGGACTGGCGGTGGCTTGTCGTGGGAGGGCTGGCAGGAGGGTAAGCTGGTGGTGGGAGGGGTGGGCTGGTTGCAGGAGAGCTGGCAGTGGGAGGGGTGGGATGGCGGTGGTAGGAGGGGAAGACTAGTGGGGGCTGGTGGTGGGAGGGCTGGCGGGGGGGTGGGCTGGCAGTGGGAGGGGTGGGCTGGCCGCGGGAGGGTGTGGGGGTTGTTTTCTTTTATATACTTGTTTTATATTACTTTTTCCTATCTTTGCTCTCATACACTGGCTAGGCTCTTTGGGTGATAAAAGTAAGTACCTCACTTCCTTATTCCTTAGTTGCTATAGATGCTAACCAACCTATATACCACACATAGGCAGTACCAGTGGTGAACTTTGGCTTTGGCCTATTAGATAGTATTTATTCTATATCTATTGTCTATATCTATTATCTAGTTCTATTATCTATGTACATAATATACAATATGGAGATATACAAATATTACATATGTAGTATGTATGAGAAGTGCAACCAATAGCTATATAAGCCTGTTGAGTCTTTTTCTTGACAAGAATGTGAATATGGTCTGCATCTACTGGCACTGGTATTGAACTACATAGTGTCCGTGATACTTCGAGTCTGAACTGCTTATGCCATACAGAAGGATTATACATACGATATACAATATAGCTGTTCACAAGTGTAATGTCCAATAGCCAGTAAAAGAGTGGCAGCTATAAATGACAATCTGGTAGCTGTGTATAGTAATATGATCGCAACTGATTAGCAATATCTACTCCCCCCATGTGATTGTTGAAATTATTAATCATGAGTGGAATTATGAGCAGCTTGTGCATATTAGGACCAAATACTTGATGAACTGCAGGAAGACCTTTTCTAGGTCTTTTTCAATTAGTAACTATACTATCATTAAGATCATGAATTGTAGTCATAATGAAAATACCAGTATTATCCTACCACCGAGCACACAAGACATTGTCTTTAGGGAGTGAAGCTAAGTCACCCCACTTAATATTCTTACTATTATCATCATATGCTTGCAGTGCAATTGGAAGCTGAGCTTTGCATGTAGTACCACAAGCATCAATATCCAACTCTCGAAGAGTTGTAAATAATGTAGTATTGCTGAAGAAACTGTCAAAATATATGCTATATTAGTACTTGTGGTATGGCAATAGGTGTGCTAGCAACAAGCATGTTAAGGATACTGGAGTAAGATCCCGAGAAATTGGGGGAGGTATTGGCAGAGATATTGGTGGCAGAGGCATTAACAGAGGTAGCGGAGACAGCGGAGGTAGTATTGATATAAATAACATTAGTGGGGGTAGTATTGGTGGAGGCGGCAAAGGTAGCGAAGGCATTAGCATAGGAGGCAATACTAGTAGTGGAGTAGTCTCGTATAGCGAAGGTAGTCCAATAGTACCTGAAGATCCATCAACTCTGGAGTAGAATTCAAAGCCATATATATAGCCATGATTACATATAGTATATAGAAGATCCTCTATTGCAACACCACGAGCCAAACTCCAGTATGGTCCCAAGCCAAAAGCACTAGAAAGTCGAGTATTGAAGCTACAGGGACCTATCAAAAAAATTAAGCAAAGTTTATAGATATGCAGGAGGTTTATTGATCGCCTGCACTAGACTTCCTCTGCTTAGTATACTGTGTGATCGCTGCTAAGGCACTAGCGAATAACTCGAGTAGATACGGTATCGCACTACCTAGTAGCTCTAAATGTATTATGCTAGTTAACCTGTATGGTGTATACTTTGTATCTAGTATCACCTGGTATGTAGTATCACCTACGATCGCAGGTGATGAAGAGTAGTGTATATGGCATATACTTGTATATAGTATTACCTTCGATCGCAGGTGATAAAGAGTGGTGTATATGGCATATACTTGTATGGCGTATACTTGTATGTAGTATCACCTGAGATCGCAGGTGATAAAGAGTGGTATATATGGTATATACTTGTATGTAGTATCACCTGCGATTGCAGGTGATGAAGAGTAGTGTATATGGCATATACTTGTATGACGCATACTTGTATATAGTATCACCTGAGATCGCAGGTGATGAAGAGTTGTATATATGGCATATACTTGTATGTAGTATTACCTGCGATTGCAGGTGATGAAGAGTGGTATATATAGCATATACTTATATGGCGTATACTTGTATGTAGTATCACTTGAGATCGCAGGTGATGAAGAGTGGTATATATGGTATATACTTGTATGTAGTATCACCTACGATCACAGGTGATGAAGAGTGGTATATATAGTGTATACTTGTATGTATATAGTGTATATTTGTATGTAAGTATCACCTGCGATGAAGAGTGTGTATATTTGTTACCGCACTCAATGGATTATCTAACTCTAAATTCAAACTCAACTATAAACTGAAAACCAGCAGCAGCTACAATAGTAAGAAGAAATCACTTATCATCAGGATAATAAGATTAATAATTCGAATATCCAGGATATAGATTCAGATGGTGACAAGCCTATAGAAAATAGAATTAGGTTTTCTGTAGACTATGAGGCAGGTAAGATTATTGTATTGCACCCATTTACAAAAGAGAAATACCCAATGTACAACTTCTTTCAACTATTCCAACATGTACTGGATTTCCCACACCAGCATTCCAACCCTTACCAATGAAACCTGCCTACACTAGATTTTCCACACCAGCATTCCAACTCTCACCAATGAAACCTGCCTACCTCGCCATAGTTATGCCGTAATGAATAAAAAAAAAAAAAAAAAAAATGAAACCTTCCTACTCTGAGTCACTTATTTCAATGACATTTGCGCCCATTAGATCCATGTATCCTTTTACCCTTCTACATATGACCTCTATATTAAACCCCTCTGTTCCAAGTAATGTTGCCTGCGCCATCTGCTCAATAGCAAGAGCATCTTCCTTCGCTTGGTCGTCTTTTGCTTCACTCATCAACTTATCAACCCTGTCATCAAGATCAATAACTTCCATGACCGACGTGTTGAATCCAATGAATTTCTTCTTCCTTTTTTCTCCGATGCTACTTTTTCTCCTCTTGCGACTTGTGCCCTGAACTTTACCTCCCGATTGCTCACCACTACCCAATCCTTCGCCTTCCCTGGATCTTTCCCTCAATGCCCTCCCTGAGCGCGATACTATCCCCATTACTACTCCCAACCCCAATGCTACTCCTGATGCTTTCCTCGATGCTTTCTCCAATGCTACCCCCGATGCTTTCCCCGGCACTGATACTTGTCCACTCCCAGATGCACTACCTGCAGTCAGTGCTTTCTTCCCCTTTTGCTTACGTTTATTGGTATTCTTCTCATCAGCTATATCCATGAGCATCAGCCATTTAAACTTCTTTGTCTTTCGAGTCTTGATTCGAAGTTGTATGCGTTTTTCGAGGAGCTTCTTTACTTCATCGTACGTAGTATTTTCTTCCGCAAATACCGCTAATGCCCTAAGGAATTCTTCCACAGGAAATAGGGGCATGATATAGTCAAGTTCATCCTCCCAGTCAGCACCCCAAACTTGGACGATCCTAGTCTTTGGACGATCCTTCTTTAGTTCTGATTGTCGATGTATATCAGCAAGGGGTTGAATCGTCTCGGTTAACTCAAACCTAGCTTTCACATCTTCCTTTGTCCTTTTCATTTGCTTGAAGTCATCTTCTGAGCAATTGTTGATGAGATTCTTTAGTATGTGGGCAACATAAGTTCCCTCTTCAGTTCTTCCTTGAGCAAAACTGAATATTTCTTCAGCAAATTTCCATTTATTTACTCCTTTAAGCCTGTTCCACTCCTCTACTACCCTATCATCGATACCCCTACTCTTACAAAGGACCCTTTCTACCATAAGGGTAATTGAGCATGTGATCGACATAACATGTAGATAGTGGGCGTAAGTGAGTATGGTAGTAACAGTTTTAAGTAGGTATGGTATTATAGGTAAATGAGTATGGATAGTTGTAAGTAGATAGTATTATGGAATATGAGCCTGAGTTAGCAGCGATACGTGTGAGTGGAGGATTATATACCTCCCAGAGCTGGCCAACATGGTTTGTTCTAGAGCTGGCCAGATCACTTTGTTCTCCATCTTAATAAATAACTTCGCTAGTTTGCTATTATGGTAAGCAATATGCCGATGAACGACGTAAGCAATATTCCGATGAGAGACAAACTATTGGGGGTGGATCGAAGTGTTAATAATCAAAGAGGTGATAATTGAACTAAGGGCTGATACTAAACTCTATCTGAAATAAATATGCTTTGGGCATAAGCAGCGCTGTCACTAGTTTTGCTCCAAACCCCAGCACTTTGTTTAGTCCATACCTTTTCTTTGAGCTTGAAACTTTTCCTCAAAAGCCTCTTATGTGACATTTTTGCTCCGGTGGCCTTAAGCATAGACCCAGTTGAACCAGAGCAAGCATAAGGATACTAAGTAAGCTGGAGCAAAGATAGAGTACACTGGAGCAGGCATCAGTTTTTTTTTTTTTTTTTTTCTCAGTACTCGTATGCACAACCTCTAAGGGTCCACACTGGAAGCCCAGGTGAATTCTAGTCTGGTTGGCACAACACCCTCCACTACCAAGGCTATTAGGAAATCTCTTGGGAGAGGCACGATTCGAACCTACTAACTCTAATGCATTCGCTAAGACGGCTCCCAACTACACCACCTACTCCCCTAGCAGGCATCAGGGATACCGAAGCAAACCAAGGTAAGCCGGAGCAGTCATAGCGTTATGAAGGTATTTCTTTCCTAATAGTGACAACATACACGTGAACGGAATAAAGACCAGCAAGAGTGAGAGGTAGAGAATAATGACAGAGTCGACAATATGTGAAGAAGACAAAAGTCGTAATAGTAACTGACTAAAGTGACAGTCATACCGATACTGGCACGACTCTCGCGGGTCCCAAAGCCATTTTACTACTCACACTTATGACAGTCGGTGAACACTTGGACAACTCTTATACCTGCCAGAACTTTCCTGCAGATAACCGCAACCAAGCAGCGTGTAAGACTCATATGATATTGACAGTCTGGCCAAAACTGGCACGACTCTCGTGGGTCCATAGCGCAAAGATCACTGCATATCATGAAGACCCCTTTCTGCGTGACAGTCGTGCCGATACTGGCACGACTCTCGGATCCCAACAATGAATGACTCGCATGGAAATAAATTAACCCAAAGTGGTAGACTAACTAATCAAAACTCATATGAAAACACCATTCCCCCATAGCGTATACTGGAGCAGATATATTATATACCGGAGCAAATCTAAGGTAACCAGGAGCAGACCTAGAGCACACTGAAGCAGGCAAAGGGCGAACTGGAGTAGACAAAAGGTGTACTCGAGCAAATCTAAGGCAAGCTGTACAGAACTAGAGTATACCGGAGCAGAGATTGGGATGTCGCAGAAAACTTGATAGTACTAAATCAATTCTAGGCCTTGTCGAAGGAGACTTATGCTTTTCCGAAGTAGATCCAATGAGAAATGGAGCAGACAGAGTATGTCTAGAGTAGTCTGTCAGAGCAGAACTCAAGGTATGCCACCTCAAGGATCTCTGCTCCGAATCCTAGAGCAGAATTCGGAGAAGTTTACTACTCTATCTAAATGACGCTAACAGCTCTGGGAATCTTGGCACCGGAGTAGATTTCGGAGCAGATTTCGGCACAGTTTAGTACCAGACTCTCGTGCACAGCCAAGATAAAGAGAGGTTGTAGTGGGACCGAGAACAATCCTTACTCTGGACTAGTTTGACTACCCACTACATCCCGAAAGTCCCTCCTTCACTTGAGTGTAGCCCAGACTATCTCGCTCTTCCATCCCTTGCTCCTGATACCTCGGCTCTGGTTTCGCTTAAGTCTCCCGCCACCTTGATCACACACGTAATACTTCCTACGTGTGTGATACCCTGACACTTACCTGAGTGCCAAATAGACCCTTCCTCATCACCTGCGATCGCAGGTGATATACTGACACCCATTCATAATATACAGTCTATATACGATATTGATAGCTTCCTCATACCATAGCTAGCAAATCGACTTGAATATCAGCCACTTCTATAGGTTTTAAATAAGCCTCCAAAATAACGTTTAGTAGAGCTACTATATCCAACATCCTGCTACTATAGTTCTAGTTCAAGTAAGACTATATCGGAGCAACTAAGAGTATCTGGAAGTATATAAGTTGATGTCTCACCAATGGCATATTTAGTGTGGAATTACTTACGAGGTTTGAGTTAGTAGTACAGGTCATACTTGATTCACTAAAGGAAGGGTACCTCGCCATGGTCATGCCGCATACGAGTATTGATTTTTTAAAAAAAAAAAAAAAAAAAACTAAAGGAAGAGCATCTAACTAAAGTCTTACTTCAGCTACGGGCATTTTAATTGTATTCTAGTACCATGTTTTTAAGACTGATTGCCTATGGGATTATCTATTCAAGATAATGTATTAATTTTAAAGTTGTACCTGTTGTAATTATATATTGCCAATCCTACTTCTAACAATTTTTCAAGGTATCCTAAGTACTAAGATAGGCTAATAAAATAGATTGCATACTACTACTACCTGTCCTAGGAATCTCAATCCCAAATCAAGCATCTCTTATAACTAGGAAGCTAAGCTGGGTTAAATTTCTAATTTCTAATTTACTATCTTTATTAACAATAACTATTTTAGGCTCCCAAATCCAAAATTAATATCTAAAATTAATATGTGTACTGTAAGCGTACAATATACTATTGGTGTCTAGGCAAACCTGGCACCCAGTAGTCACGTTTTATTTTATTATATACTCAGTTATTTCTTAGTACACATGTAGTATGTAATAACCTTGCTTCAACTTGAGATCAAGCTTATCTATATGTATACTTCTACGGTATTATGAGAGACTATACTGTCACAGCTATTATCGCCTCACACGGTGAGAGTCATACTAGTGTCCACACTACTCTCAACTTCACCGGCTTCTCTCTTTGCCATTATTACCATAAGTGTCGGCATGAGTCTCATTACTCACGTAGATATCCCAAGCGACTCACACAGCCATGTGCTGGAAGCATACCAATTGGTCGCTTTGTTCGCTGCCTAGCCTTAGTACACATATTGTATAACTCACAGCTACCTACTCCTATTCTCATAAACTCAAATTCTATCCCGTCTTAAATATTATTTCATATTTATATTCTTAATATTTGTTATATCAATTGTAGAAGTAAAATACATATTCATAAATATATACTTGATTCCTTTATCTACAATGTTATCAAGTTACCTCCTGTTATGAACTCTGAGCCTTGAACCTTGAACTAGCCCTCAACCTTGAATCTGAACTTGTTTTGACACTTTGACACTCATACCAGTACCACTACGACTCTCAGATATCGACATTCACATGACCTATCTTCATGAATGTGTATATGACTCTCAGATATCGACACTCACATGACCCATCTATATAAGTATGTATCATCCCAATGCTCTCAATACACAGCCTTAAATATTATTCCTCTTTTTACCCACTGAATTATTTATCCACCTAGATTCGTTTTCTATAACAATACAATTCTAGTAATGTATGCTCTTAATCCTTTAAAAATAATACTATAGCCTTACCACTTATATTTTATAACTAACATCTCCTGTTGGACTTATTATAGCTACGACATAATAGAGTACAAATACTCCTAATGTGCAAAGGTTTTCACATCGACGACTTTAAGGAAATCACATCAGCGGAAAGTTTATCAAGGTAAGGTTCAAGTTATGTATTCATGTGGTACAGTCAAGAATCTTGATCGAGATATATCAACTGGAATGTTTTCTTGCACATGGGGGTATGAGAATAAGTACAAAAATTTATGGCTACAAAAGATGATATCACATGCACAATTTCATCCAGTGACTTCAAGTATAATAGCTCCTATTATTCCTTTCAATTCATATATATATACTAATTTATTAATAGAACTACATCAACTGCCTGACACACGATCTATGTCTACTTATCCTGATAATCTATCTATACCCGAGAACCAGACAAATTATAGATCATATGAAATCATATCATTAGGCTTTGACTTAGTTTACTTTCTACAATACTCCTTGTTAGTTTGTAAACGATATCAACTAGCTCTTGAAGGTGATACATATAAGGTTTATCAACATGTTAAGGATATCCACAAAGAGAAACTCTCTCCGATTCAAATTGCAGACATTCTTGACTGCTATTCTATTGCTAGGCCAACTCAAATTAAGGTTGGTTCTCTTAATAATTATTATTGACCCTTCCTAATATTATTTAGATCCCATACCATACTAGCAATCCTATCCCATTTCTGCCAATACAAGACAGTTTGCACTATGGATTATGTTCATATGCATGCCTCAAGTTAAGCACCTATAAGAAACATTATCAACTCAACCACAAAGAAAACGCCTTGCCAACAAAGCTTATCTCTAGGAAAACTCAGTGTATAGCTCTCCCAATGCGAGGTCAATTTGTACAAATATATTTACAGTCTTCTGATTCTATATCTACTATCGTTACTCCTCTGTTACAGCTCTTATTTTATGCTATTGACCAAAACCTCATGCAAACAGAAATTGACTTTGATCAGTTAAATTCCAATTCTACGATAGGAGTCTGCTCATGGCATTGCAAAACTGGATATGCTACGTTTTTTGGTGGACGAAATATATAGAAGCTTGCATTGAACACAAATCAGTAATACCTCCGCCAGTTTTATAAGCACATTAACTTTTGGCTAGTTTTAGACAAAGCATTACAGATGTTATAGGAGTCAACTCATACTGCTTGGAACAAGACTTTAGAAATGGATAGAATTGCAATCTCCCAGGAGGGCCACGAAAATGTTAACTCAGTTCGGCAAAAACGAGTTCATAATATTGTTCAGGATACAACCTCCGCAAAGTATCTTATACTTTGGAAACGGTTTTTAACGTTTTTATTGAGCTGGAAGATTGCTACAGATAATACTGAATCTTGGGATGTATGGAGGATTGAAGATAAGCTTGCAGGATCGGAAAGGAATGCTCATTGTCAAGGGGTTACTGGGGAAGAGCAAGTTTCTCAATGGGCTAGTATTATTAGTGGGACATTAGTGAATGCAGGACGGATTAATATTACCTCAGAATCCTCTATCCAAGCTAAACCAGTTATGCGAGAAAAAGTCCTTCAACGAAATGGTGATAACACTCATGAAGTTCTTCACCACTTGCTTTACTCACTTGTAACAAAAATCCAATCGGCCTCACAGTCTTCTTCCCCAGAAAATTTGGCGACTCTGCTTCAGGCTCGACTTCAATCTATTCTCCTACAAATGTTGTTATCATGTGCCTGGGTGGATGTTCATACTATTAGCAAAGGAAAGAGTCCGCTGTTATTCTTTTGTGCATGTCTTGCTTGTGATGGAGAAAGAAATATTCTTAAACCTGCTTATTTATGTACCCTGGATCTAGCAGCATTTACATACGGGATTCGAATCCTCTCCTACTACTGGATCCAGTAAAACAATATTAGTGAACCTACAGAAATATATTCGCACATCAAAGCCTTGACAGCAACAAGACTAAAGGATGAAGCTCCTATAGCATACGGTATCTTACAAAACCAATTAGCACATGGCAAGGGAATTGCCACTAGAACTGCTATGCATCCTACGGTTGATTGGAAAATTCCTGAAATGTTACTCTATGAAGGCATTGAATTTCCACTACAAGGTCTTCGAGTTATGATTCAAACCCTTTTGAGTCAAGCAACAAATCAATTTCGTGATTATGTCTTGCTTAACTCACTATGGAATCCACGTTCAATACAGTTGTCATTGGACTCCATTAATGAGAACTTTCAAGATACAAGATGTGGATCATACTTCGGAACAATGTACTATGAGCAACTAAGGAGGCCTCTTATCAAATTCTTTTATTTATTCAGTCAAATCCAAAGTTGGCCGCGAAATTTACCAATCACTCTCTTAATAGGAAGCTAGTTGTATGTTCCATTTGGGCAACGGGATGGCTGAAGGAATGTGAAAACTTCTTGGCACAATTATTGGTTTTAGTTCACCTCATAGCAGAACTGCCACATCGAGGAACTGAGCTGCTATCAGTATTATTGAGAAATTCTTAGCTCCGTATGAGGAATATATATATCCGTCATAGTCGAGTATTACTGCTTACTGACTATAACAAGACCGATTCAACAACTAGAAAACCAAAAGTTATTCCCCGTCTGTTACCTTCTCTTGTTAGCCAACTCCTATTCATGTATATTGTTGCAGTTATCCCATTCCGAATCATACTGTGGCAGCAGTTAGAGATCACTCCATCAGTTGAAATTCAAGCACATTTGTTCGCATGAGATAATGGAGTCTATACTTCCCAACAACTCAGCTCAAGGTTAAAAATTACAATCGCTGCAAACTGGGTTACAGATCGACCAGTTGGCTTGAAAATCTGGTGGCAAATTGCGACAACCTACTATCGGGATCAAGTTGAGGGAGGAGCTCAAACACTAGCAGAGCTTGAAGATATTGATGATAATGCCAATGCCGAGCATATTGCTGATCTTCAAGCTGGACACAATCATCAAGTGGCTTAAAACCACTATGGCGTATATAAAGATATTTTGGCTAGGATTGAGTAGAGGACGATTGACCTTTTTTCTCAAATATCAACTAACTGGCATATATTCTTAGGTATTGGACCGAATAAGTCGAACTCAGGACAGCTTAATATTGCACAGCTATTCAATCGAAAGCGTGAACTTGATCTGGTAGCAACAACTTTTGACAATAACGGGAACCACTAAACAAGATTGCAGCGAATGGTTCAACCTTCTTAAAGCCTACACGCTGGCGAATGGAAAGGGAATTTCTATCATTGGAGTCACCTAAGGAGCAGGCACTTCGTGCATTGAATCTCTTATTCCAAATTTCTACAATTACCAAAATCACTTTCCATTCTGTCGCTCAAGAAAGGGTTTTAATCGAGGTAATGAGCCCCAAGCAAGATAGAAGAGCCTTGATTATTTTACCAACTGGGGGTGGCAAAACCCTATGTTTCGCCTGTCCTGCCATTAGGGACACGCATAAGATTACTCTTGTGATTGTTCCATATAAAGCCTTGAAGCTGGATTTGGAAGAGAGGTTATGGGGATGGGGTATCCCATGCAGGCAATTTGATGATGGTGAAGCTAGAGGGATATATGTTGTTGTGGTAGATACTTTGGAGTTGGATTCCGGCAAGCGATAGTTGGCTAAAGTTCTAGATAAAGGGTTACTGGAACGGATTATTGTGGATGAAGCTCACATAGGTCCTAACTGAGTGGGAATTTAGCAAAGATGAACAATTGCCAAATGGATTTCGTCCAAAAATAGAGCAGTTGACAAGGCTGGCTCACATACGAGGCACTGAAGTTCTCTACCTAACAGCAACACTTCCTCCTCATTGGCAGTCATTATGGATTCAATTAATAAAATTGAATCAAGTTCATCGGCATAATGACTTTGCCCCCGCTCCCTCACTTATCCCCCTTCAATGTCTCCGTGACCCAACACAATGCAGCAACCTCTCTATATACTTTATATTTTATCACCCTTGGTTGAGGACGAAGATAGGCATCTCATACGAATGGAAAGGCTTAGCATGATGAAGGAAAAGTTGGCACATATAATGTTAACTAATCCGAAGTACGTATTGGGAGCAAAACAACATAGGTATTATTTTCTGTGCCAGCAGAGATGAATTATGTGCTAGATTTATCTACCTCCAACAGGCATTTAACAACTACAAAACTGGTTCCAGTACTATTAGGGTCTTCCATTACTTCAGTGAGGGAATGACAGATGCAAAACACAAATCTGAGCTAGCTGGATGGCGGAAGTCTCCTGCTACTTAGATATTGGCAACTAAAGGTCTCGGAGCAGGTATTGACTTTAGCAACGTTAAAGCTGTCATTTATCCTGATATACCTACGGAATCTTGTAGATTACCTTTAAGAGTCTGGACATGCAGGGAGAGATGGTCAACCTAGATTATGTACGCTTTTCGCAACTGAAGATCAGATTGGCTCATACTCTAATATCTATGACACTGATATTCCTGCAATTACCCACTATAATCCTACAGCAGAAAAAGAGTATGTGCTAAGGTTTATTAGCACAACCTCATGCCGTAGGATAATTTTATCGTAGTATATTGATGGAGCTGGGTATGAGACTACATATCAGAAAATTGGCGGAAGTCTTTGTGATAATTGTGAATCGAACTTACAACTCTCAGTAATTTCACAAACTAAAGAGGATCAATCCAGTTACCAACTGCACCAGCTATCAATTGCCTCCCTATCTAATAACAACCTATGTACTGCCGTCTTCGCTTCTTCTGCTTCTTCCGCCGCTTCCTCTTCCGCCGCCTCTGCCGCTGCTTCTGCCTCTGCATCCGCCTGTGCCTCAGCCAGCTCCAGCACGCCTTCTAATACCTTCCTCAATTCCCCCCCTCATATCCCTTCCAATACTCCATTTAATACCTTATCGGACACCAGCTATCAATTTGACGTTATGGAAGACATATCATGTACTGCCGTCTCCGCTTCTTCTGCCTCTTCCGCTGCCTCCTTTTCCGCCGCCTCTGTCACTGCTTCTGCCTCCGTGTCTGCCTCTACCTTAGCCAGCTCCAGCACGCCTTCTAATACCCTCTTCAATTCCCCCCCCAATATCCCTTCCAATTCTCCATTTGATACCTTATCGGATGCCAGCTATCAATTTGACATTATGGAAGATATATTATATCCGAAACCCGTTCAAACGTCCAGTAATTCTCTCGTTCATGCTGAGTTAATACATAGCGATGGCTTTGAATTTGATTTTGAATGGGATCAAGAGATATTGGCTAAGCTTGAAGTTTTGGTTTCAAATGTGAAAACTATAAGATTTTCTATTCCTCCTCAATCAGCGTCATTGGAGGGTGTAACAACCCTTTCTAATTTCCCTAACCGACTAACTATGTTCCACAGACCAAACACGGAAATTTCTCTGACTGCGCTCTTTCAATCAACACAAGATTCACCATAACCGTCCTCCAATCAACTATGCTCAAGCAAAT
Source organism: Tirmania nivea (assembly GCA_015179035.1). Classification (NCBI taxonomy): domain Eukaryota; kingdom Fungi; phylum Ascomycota; class Pezizomycetes; order Pezizales; family Pezizaceae; genus Tirmania; species Tirmania nivea. The sequence goes on from WHUY01000096.1 coordinate 103,034, forward strand.
CCAATCCATCATTGTTGTCTCCTCATAATTCCACCCCCAATACTAATGCTTCTCCCCAACCTCAAATGAAAAAGCATTTCATTAGATATAGAAGACCTATTAGGACATTGGCATCTAGGGGATTAAACAGCATCAGCAAAGACCATACCGAGTCATTAACAAGCCCATCTCCGTTTTCACAACGTCTGTCAGCCAACTGTCAAGTTAATCGGATACCTGTCATACCAAGTTCCTCATAGGAATATGGAACTACTAATGACAATAAATGGCTACCATCCTCACAACGTCAACGTCCAGCAACCAGCTATAAAGTTAATCAGGCATCTATTGTACAAGGTTCCTCCTAACAATACGGGACTATTAATGATGATGAATGGTTGGAGTGGTCTACTCCTAAGCAATCGGCCTTCGTACCTATTCTTCCATCTTCTTGCGACCTTCCATTAACCTCCAATTTAAAAAGAGATTTTGGAAAAGTTCAAGGTTGGTTACATACCTGGGGCGTGTGCTGTCCATGGTATTTTTTTATGAGGAAATGATGTACAGCCATTCCATAGAGTCTTGCAATTTGTTTGAGGTGGAGATTTTGGACTTTCAAAAGGCAAGGTCGTCACTTGTTTTAAGAGCAAATATGGGGTGTTTTATTTGTTTACAACCTTATTCCTGGTGTTATTGGGCTGTGTTAGGAGGCAATCGCCATGCGCCACATACCAATTTGGGTTCGAATCAGGCAATTCTTCCATGGGCTTGGTGGGTCTTTAAGTATTTTCGACATCAATATAATACTAGTCCATGGGGATCTGTGGTTCCTATTACTTCTAGGGTTGGTGAGGACTTGTTAGATTTCCTTGAATGGGGGAGGTAGAGTTCTGAGCCAGATGCGTATGGCCAAGATAGAATCTTGGACTGTATTCAATTGGTTCGCTTTTTATCTTGGAAAATGTAGCAGGTATTTAGTTTCTAATATTTGTTTTATGGCTGTAGAGTTTACAATTTATTATGTATTTGAGTATCATGAGTTATAAGAATTTCAGATATTGCTTGTGCGTTCCATCACGCGCAGTGGACATATGCGGAAGAGAGGTTACGTGAGTGTCGATATTTCAGAGTAGTGCCGGTACTAGACTAGTATCGACTTTATGTGAGTGTTCATAATAGTCATGTTTAGAGATACAGTATTTAAGAGTCCTGCCGGTGTCGGCACGACTGTCAAGGCAGCTGTATTCAACTATTAAGGTATCACTCACTTAGTCACCCTACGTGAGTGATGGTGGCAGTTTGCAAGTTGTACAAGTATTAGCATGATTGTCATATTAACTTCATGTAAAGAGGTTCAAGTTCAGGGTCATGACAGGTGGGTATAAAAAATAGAATTTTAGAAGACAATTTAATTCCCGACCTATGATGGAGGGCTCACTAAAGTGCGTTACAAAGGTTTTGAGCTGTGTTGTCACAGAAATGGTAATAAAGTAACTGAATTTGGGAAGATAGAAGTCACTAGTACTGGCACAACTGTCGGTGAAAGGGATATGATAGGCAGGGCGATTGGGTGCTTCAAATGGTCACTTACGTAGGGGTGTTACGTGTGTGATGGGGGAGCAAGAGCTGTTGAGTAACTAGGGACCCGGCGGGAAGAATAAGACATAGTAGAGGAGAAAAGAAATTATTTAACATAACTGCAAATAACATACTCAAACCTATGAGTCATACCGATAGTAGTATGACTTTACTGCTCAACAAAAAGGGGAAGCTAATGATCTTTATATCCTCAATTTATTCTGAATATAGTGATGTTTTAGGAGTTTGCGATACTTGCACAAGAAGTGTGAAGTTAATCTCTTAAAATAGTAAATATATCAGTTAAGAGGCTAGAAGTTAATTTATATTTATTTATCATTAAAACTATAGCTGTTATTAAACGTTACATGTACAGAATTATTATCTCCTATATGCGCTATATTAACTCTTCCTCCCTAGTTCTCAATATCTACACCTCTTTCTCTATTATCGAGGAGGAGGTAGTACTGGTAATGAGGGCCGCAGGTTCTAGAACTGAAGGTTGAAGAATTATCGGTTGCAAATTCTCTTCACTTTCCGCAGCTAATCTAAATTCTAGTTTTAAAGTACTTATTTACTATAATAAGATGGTGATAGGGAAACCTCGCTATGGATATTTCTATATGGGAGTATTGGATAAAAAAAAAAAAAATACCTAGCCTTCTTATACATTTCAACGTCAGTATTTAGCCTCCAATTTTTAATACATTTCTAAAGGATAATGATGTGTAGTTTTAAACATGTTTTAATAGTCTTTTTTCAGGGGGAATTCAGTACTCGTGTGTATAACCTTAAGAGTCGCTGATGAGCCAGCCGCTCGATTCAAGCACTTTACCCTCCACTACCAAGATTTGGGGCTAATTTCAGGATTCCTTCACTGACTAACTAAGCACGGAAAAACCTCCCTCAAGAACCAAACTCGTGCTTCTTCGAATCACTTAGGGCGAGTTGTACTATTCACATTATACTAACTCTAAGTTTTATTGGCCTTTGGCACTAACACCCTTTAGATTTCCAACCTAGGTCGGGATATGCCGTGCATCCAGTTATAATACTCATGTTATAATAATAATTGATAGCTAATTACAGCATTACCCCCATAGACGCAGCTTTCCTACTAATATTTATAAAGTAATATGCATCTAGCCTTTTACTCATTTAACACTTACTACTCATTTTATAGATGTGAATATTAATAGATTTTTCTTTTCATCAAATATTGACTTTACAATTATGATAAATACCTACATTAAATACCCCATAGTTCAATTAACGATGTCGATACCTTTGCTTTCACCCTGCTCCATCACCTGCATAGTTAATTTCCCAGGGCAAGACAAGCTTGTCCCGGGGTGTGTAGATTGTCGAAACAAATCTATTTGCCAATGCTGCCTTTTAGCCCATTATGCCTTTCATACCAGAACTATATGCCCTCACTTTATTGGCCTTTATGCACCCGGACATAGATCATATGGCAAATATGGAATACACTTTACAGAAGAAAATCTGATATGCTGGTGTTGCGTCCAACCAACGATTTACTTTACTTATAATCCACAACATTACAGTTTTCATAAAACCAAAGCTTGTGCCTCCACTATTATTTCTATTAAAAATAAGAGTTCAGGTGAAATTAAGTGGAAAGGGTATTAAAGTGATCGATGAATAAGTTCAATATTAAAAAAGGTTAAGCCCCATTGTTTATTATCTTATAGCTAACTTAACGATATAGGACTTTAGAGGCAAACTCGTCCTTCGGCTCCCTACACTCAAAATCCCTTCATGCAGCAATGAATGAAGAGGAAGATGATGAGGATGGAGTGAGGATAGGGTAGAAGAGATTTGAAGATAATATTAGAGCGGTCAATGAGATCAATGAAGAAGGTGAGAGTATAGATAGGATTAGGATATTAGAGATGAAAAGGGAATCATGAATGGGGAGGGAACGTTCAGGGTTTCAAATGGAATGATTGTTCAGATAGGATTAGGAATATTAGGATAGTAAGGAATTGGGAACGAGGGAACGTACACTCATCTGTTTAGTGTTTCTTTGGTAGCATTGTTGGGGCGTAAAAATACACACAAGATTTAGGGTAATACAGTTGCCATGGGTTAGGCTTATATTAGGGTAGTCACCCTATCATAAAAAGAATGCAGTTTCTTTTCCACCCTACTGAAAAGGCTATTTTCTGAATAGTCAATACTCACATAGATCCTATTAGCTGGACTTATGCAAGTGACAATTACACACAAACCGTCACGGAGAGGTGCCTAATCATTTCATGGGGCAACTCCTTCAGTACTTGGCTATACTGGTGATCTGTATGAACTGGTAGTCTGGCGAGCATGTAAGATGTGTAAACTAACTCTTCGCCTATTGAATGTATAATGAGTGTCAGTGAGGTATACTAGCTTCTCTAGTAGAACAAGAAATTAATTGCTTTTCCCTCAATTATGACTGCCATCATTATGCATAAAAATAGTCAAAATAGTGAAAAGAGTAGTAGCAGGTACAAACAGTGGAAATACTAGTCAACCCTTGAAGGTATCGCAATAGCATTGTTGTGCAATACTGTGACGAGCTATTGATGTAACATATGGGACTTTCGGTGTTCAGGAATGATATCCCTAATCAAGAGAAATAGTCGGTGAGTACTGATTTATAAAAATAAAGGTAAAAATATACCTAGGTTTCTCTGCCAACTGTTTCACCCCCTCCGTAACATTCCTCCGTGGCTCTCCTCCATTACAGCCCCATGGATACCATCCCTGTCTCGCTAGTTGTACTCCTTGGTCACTTTGCTCCCTTGACCCACCATCATAGTAATCTATATAGATCATTTGCAGGTTCTTTATACTTACCAAGATTTCCCACTTACCTATTCTGGTGATCTTTTGCCAAGTATCTACTACTCGAATGCCTATTGGATATTTATGTTATAGATATATATCTCTGTAATGTTACAGATCCTGAGGGTTTCTGCCTTTTCTTGATGTTATGGAATTATATATGTCACGACTTATCAAACCTTATTAAGTTATGTCCTCATGAATTGCATGAACTTAACGATATTACAGGATTTACTGCTATGACAGATTTATTACTGTCATAGATTTACTACTGTTATAGATTTATTGCTATTATGGATTTATGACTGTCACGAATTTATGACTCTTCAGATTTATCACTATAACTGGCTTTATTGCGATTACTGTCATGACCGTGCACTATTGGGTTCAGCCGTAGCAGCCGATGCTGACTATAGCCATCTATATGAGTGTCGGCTAACAGGAGGTTGTTTGTGTTTTATCACTCACAGTAGCCTTCTATAGTGAGTGTCGGCTTCTATTGTCATTGTTGTATTATCATAGTAGCTATATCGAAAGTAATTGGACAATAACACATACCTCTTGAAAATAACACTTATCTCACTTTACAAAGGTAACCAACGAAATTTAGCTAGTGACAAAAGAAATCTAATGACATTTGATTAGTAATTAGATTAGTACATACAAAAGCTGGAACTTTTAGCTCGTCATCTAAATCAGACTTAAAGTAAGCAATTGCTTGTAGCTTAAACTCTCAAGTATAGGACTTTCATGTTTTTCTCGGTAGTGCAGTTCTAGAAGACTCTTAAGGAGGTGGCGAATTATGGTATCGGTCTAGGCTTTCTGACACTCATCGTAAGTATTGGTGATTCTTCTGGAAGAGAAATTCCTATTCACCGACTTCATCTACCATGTTCAATCCAGTGCCGACTATATCAATTGAGGCTGGTGTGGATCTATTCATATACATACGACATGCAGCATGGTCTGTGTTGTTCAACGGGTATTATTTTCAAAGGGTGGGTGTTATTTTCTAATTACTTCGGGTAGTAGTTAATAGTCTAGACGAGTTTGCTGTCCTATTTGTCAAGGGTCGGGCTGAATTAAGCCTGTTATTCTAACTCCTGGCTTCTTTTAGCTCTAGGCCGATCTGCTAAGGCTATGCTAAAAGAACCCCATTGGTAGGAACTAATACTAATTCAATCTAGGTAAGCATCGTTTGTTTGGTTGGCATAAGCCACTCTGAGTGGCAGCTGGATATGGTTGCTACTTGTAGGACTTGAAGCATGTAGTTGGTTACTCCAGCGTGGCTAGGCCCCTTATTTATGAGATAATATGCTTAGCCTGCATTTTTTGTCATATAGGACATGATGTATCTACAATAACATTTGAAAGCTAGCAGGAACTATAATCTTGAGGCTGGAGCATGACAAAAGCTATAGCATTGTCTCTTATATATAAATAAGCCCATCATTTCACAATTCTTATCCTAAATCCTCATCGGCTACTTATTCTACTGTGTTATTCTCTTCCATTAATTAAAAGCAATAATAGCAGGAACCAATCTCAATATGATGCTTCAGCGGGAACCCATTTACCCCTCAGGCAGTCAAGACACCTCATCAAGGTATGATTCTTTCATACTTAGTTGCCTTCTGAAATACGATGCTGTCTGGAATACCCCGTCCTGTTGGTAAGCGCAAATGTGGGCTTGCCCTATTGTGCTGTATATACTGATGGTAAGTGCAAATGTGGGCTTGCCCTGTTGTGCTGTGTATATGACGGTGTTTAGAATTTTCAACACACCAGGATTTGACTATTGAAAGCCTCAGACCACAATCCATGCCGCAAGGTACTATGGCATAGCGGTGAACAATAGTCTAGTCTTGCGTGGCGTAGGAAAAGACCCTTTATTTACAGAAGTTTATTCTTATCGGATTGTAGCTAAGGCTCGTATGGAGTATTTAGTGCTTTTAGGATGCGATATTCCCTGCGCAACCAAAATCGGCTTCCGATACCCCCGAAATTCTATTCTCCGGGAATTAAGCTCGGATGTTGATGGGTTGGAAAAGGTTATACAGGGTGTGGAAGTAGAAACAGAGAGGTTAGAGGCCAGTATGGAAGAAGATGAGGTAGAGAACCAGGAGAATGAGAATCCTATCCCCGCAGGTCTTGCCCCCTACATGCTATATGCTCCTCTGAACTCCCCAGCTTATACCCCTGAGCCGGCATCAGATACCGACTCACCATTTCATCAACCTCCGCCTGTGTTACTGCCCCCTCCTAGATCTCAAGCTCGTGGTATTTCACCAATAAGGCGCAATGCAGGCCCATTGCAGACATCTGATGGTATTCTATAAAGAAGGGAGTATTAAAAGGAGCATGTACAGCTGTGAAGGCAGGTACGCGATAAGAAACAGCAGGACAGGCGTAGGGGGGAGAGGAAGCCAGCTAGGGAGGTAGTCCCGGAGCTTACCTCGGGGGTTATAATTAATTTTGGGAGGGAAAATTCCTAAGTTCATATTGGCTAAATAACTTCTAGTTTTGTAATCAACCACAGAGGATAGTACTCCTGGTGGTCGTATTTCAGGTGTATTTGGTTTGATAGAGCTGGCTGGAATAGTATTAGATAGCTTAGTACCGGTTAATAACATTTTTTTTTTTTAAATCAATACTCGTATACGGCATGACCATGGATTAATAACATTAGAGGTTAACAAAGAATGACAAATGGAATTCTTTAGTTGTTCTGACCCATACAGCTTTGGAGCCCGTTCAGCAATGGGCTGCTATAGCTGTATGAGTGTTACAAACCCGCCCTTGTCAATCCCCGGCCCCTGTTGCATATCGGCAACCTGCATACTTGCCGGCATAAGCACACTAGCCAAGACCCAATTCCCTGGAACCGACTCTCGTCGATTATTCTCGCACCTGATCCCCATTCTGGACTAGTTCGACTACTGAGCGTATCCTGGAAGTCCTAACTAAGTACTCGCACTCTCAAATAAGAAATCGATCCTCTCGCACTACCCTTGTTCACTATTTTCTTACGCCTTATCTTATTAGTATTGATGAATTTATACTCCAGGAACCATATTAGTGCGCCTCTCGAGTATTGCTTACGCGCCCTTCCGTTATGACTCGAATCGGGATACTTTGACAGTCGTACCAGCCAGTGGCACGACTCTTAAAGAAGGAAACCAAATTGCCTATAAAAAGGGTTGATTTCTACTATGTATTTCCTTCTTCACACAACAACTTGTTCTCCTCCTTGTATCTAGTAATAATATCCCGTTCACTCTTGAGTGTAGTTTAGACTACCTCGCTTCTCTGTTCCTTGTCGACTCAGGTTTCACCCGAGTCTCCCGCCACCTCGATCACACACATAATACCCCCTACGTGTGTGACGCCTGTGTAACCACTTACCCGAGCACCGGATAAAACACTTTCCCATCACCTGCATCGTAGGTGATACTCTGAGAACAATTCGTAACAATGGGCCACCCCATCTAGCAAGGGCACTAATGACTGGCCCATCCAGCAATAGGCCCAGCCTATACACCCGATGTAATGACCACAATAATCTTCTAGCATAATTATTGCATACAGAACTATTTATGTGAGCGAAAACCTAAGCGAAACAACCTAGCAAAACAACCTAGCGAAATAACCCAGTGAAACAAGCAGAGATATGAAAATATAACATACAAATAAATAAATAAAATGTAAAATAATATAACAGAATTCAAGTCCCCCTCCAAAAAAATAATACTATACTATCTATTAAATCCAAATCGGTCAACTGCATAATCTAGTATTTTTGGGTACATGAAACTGCATAATATAAGCCGACTTAACAGCAGAATTTAGTTGTATAATATCGAAACTGACGGTAGGCATGGCGCAGTGGTAAGTTCTTTACTTTACGGTTATGGTTACTTATTGAGGGCCTACGTTCGAATCCCAGTAGAGGCAAGAAGTTAATTGCCTTAATATCATTGGAAGGGACAAGGGAGTAGGGTTGTCGGGTATCTATTCCTTAATACTCCCGTTTACTATATCTCCACCAAACTATAAGTCTACAATGAGGGCGACCTAAGAAGTAGTGTGAGGGCGCTCGAAGTATAGTAGACTGGGGCAACTCGTTTTGCCTTTTAAAATAGAAGTTATTTTTCTGATTGTTTCTATTAAAATTAAACACTAGCAGCTACAGTCAGTAGAAGGGGCAGGCTTATTATATAAGCCATTAGGAAGAGGCTTATATGAGCTTTTAGTAATCAGCTTATGTGAGCTATTGCTGAATTGCTTGGAAGCAACTGAATTGCTTGGAAGCAGCCTATATGAGGTATTGGAACAGGCTTATATGAATTGCTCGGAAGCAGCTCATATTACAGAAGCCTGAACTTGATTGATAAATGGGCAGCTACATCTTTCAGCAATTATCGCAATTGCTAAACAGAGCAGCTCATGATTGCTGAATCGGCCAGAACAGATATAACGCTATCCAAGGTAGAAATGCGCTTTGCTACGCGAGTCTCTACGTCAAAGTCCCCTACGCTATCAAAGTCCTCTACATCAAGCTCGGACCGTGACGTCGGCAAAGACAAAGAATAGGATAATGAAGAGGATACGGAAGACGGTGCATCAAAGTCTCCAGCCCTATCAAAGTCTCCAGCCCTATCAAAGTCTCCTGCCCTATCAAAGTCTCCTGCCTTATCAAAGTCTCCTGCACTATAGAGGTATTCCTAACCTAACGGAGAGGACATACACTGTGTGACCGGTGAGAAGACCAGCAAGAGCGAGAGGGAGACAATAATAACAGAGTCGACGATATGTGAAGAAGATAAAAACCGTAATATTCTATGTCTCAATCGTAAGTATGTGCTGATACATATAAAGCATTTCCATTCAAGCTAAAGTCCGCTAATTCCTTCTTCTTTCAACAATAATATACGAAGCACTTTTAAATGAACAAACAGCACTAAGACCTTCTGCCAAACTGATAGTCGTGCCAATACTGGCACGACTCTCGCGGGTCCCATATCCGTTTTATCAGACTGACGACAGTCAGCGAACATCTAGATCAGTCGGCGAACACCTAGACGACTCTCGAACTTGCTAGAACTTTCCTGCCGGAACCTTTCTGCCAAGAACCGCAACTAATCTGCGTGTAAGACCCATATGACAGTTGACAGTCATGCCAGAACTGGCACGACTCTTGCTGGTCCAAAGCGCAAAGATTACTATATATCACGAAGACCCTTTCTCATATGACAGTCGTGCCGAAATTGGCACGACTCTCGTGGGTCCCACAAATGAACAACTTGCATACAAGCATAACTGCGCATAAGCATAAACTTAACCCAAAATGCATAAAATGACTAAACCTAGTTCACGTGAAAATACCATTCCCCCCACCTCCGTCCCCCCTTTTCAAAGTTGATATCCTCGTCAACTCACTTAATTCCCATATTCATAAAAACAAAAAGGAAAATGAAAAAAGAATAAAAACAATGCATTGTAACCCAGAAAAACAAACCTAGTAACCACTTAAATATAAAACTAAAAGGAAAAAACCTAATGACCACTTAAAACATAAAACCAGAAGGAAAAAACCCAAATCTTATCTCACTAGTACTATACACATAGGAAAATAAAAGAAAAAACCGAAAGAAGGTAAACCTAGTCCTTCTCCTCTTCCTCCTCGTCATCTTATTCCTCTTCATCATCATCGTCCTCTTCTTCCTCATACTCCTCCAGTAAGATGGTATTAGTTTTCGTCAATGCGGGTGGCGGTGTTGTGTTTCTAGGAATGGGATGAACCGTAAGGCGCTTGCCGTTTAACACCATGTTGAGGCGGCGGATTATCCTAGCGTCTGGTAGGATTTCGTAACTGTCCTCATCTATCCCCTCCCATTCATATAGGAGGTCTCGGATTTTGTCCGCTACCGTGAGATCCTCCACCACTTCAGGTTCCAGCTTGGCGTATTTCTCCGGAGTTGGATTGTCCAGGAGATCGAGAATTTCACCATCGTACTGGGTATCGTTCGTGCGTTCAATGCGATATCGGCGGTAGGCCGGAATATTTAGGTCTGGTGATGGTGACCTTATCCTTTACCTCTTTGCCAGTCCGATAGCCTTCGCCTTTGCTCGCGTGACCCTTACTGATCTTCTTGGTGGTGGTGGTGATGGTTGGATGGGGTTTCCCATTGAAGTGCCACCTGCAGCTACTTCATCGTCCTCCGAGAGTCTCCCATCTCATTCCCTTACCTCCGCATTCGCCAATATTGACACCACATTTTCTCCTCCTATCCTCTGCCTAACCGAGACTATGAGAGCATTATACTCAGGATGATATTTGCGTTCATCAAGGGGGAGGTTTGGTGGGACATTATCCTGCTTGAGCACGTACTTAAAATCCTCCACCATCACCCATTGTTCCTTGTTCGTCCTGGGAGTATCGATGCGCGCTTAGATCTCTGCGCGGAGGTGTGGGAGGATGTCCGTTAGTAAGTCGAGGCCCTTGTCGAAGGAGAGTACCACGGAAACCCGCGCACACATCCTGGTGAATTCAACAGAAGGCCAAGGTGGGTATGTATCCCCGAAATTCTTTATCCAACTGCGGCACTAATACTTCTCGGTTGTGATGTTGTTGTTTTGCCGTTTTACAATGGCGGACTTATAAATTCTCCCTAGTCGTTCAAGTTCGTCATATCGAAGCTCATCCTTGGCTTCCTCTCTTGTCACTCCCCAGGACGCCAACTCACTATCCGTAGCCTGCTCAATGATTTGCACTTAAGTGTCGGCTAGTGCTCCGACTCTTTCCCCAGCTTCCCGAATCATCCGACCGATGCCCTTAAGAAATCTCCATTGGTTCTTGGCACTTAGGATCGAGGACAAAATTCCGGTGAATTGTGTTTTGACATAGTTCTCATTAGCCATGAGATCAATAAATTTTTCCTTGATCTCTGCTCGGTCAAGGTTTCTGTCTAGAGTTCTTTCTGCGAGGGTCCGTACACGTCGTGTCATGGACTGTATCTCTTGTGTCGTCTGAAGTGGTGATATTGAACGAGTCGGTATTATTGCGGAAGGCATTGCTTCTTCCTTCCTTGTTCCTGAGCTTGATTGCGATGCTTCTGATGATCCTGCCATTAGTACGATACTGATATGCGGGGATAATAGTTAGTAATAGTAGATAGTTGTAGTAGTCGTAGTTCTAGTGTTCTGATTGCGCTAGAACGTAGCAGCTGCCACCCCTCCTTTTACATTAAACAAGGCCATGGCCAACATAGGGTTTGTTACCTGGGTCATGCATGCTTGACCTAAAAGAATACAATCGAAGTGATCTGCAGGAATAAATTCATTCTTGCATTTCATCTCCGCTATCTACTTCTTCCTGTGGTAGCCTATATTCTTCCTACTATTCGTCGAAGATCTTTCACCGTAATTCACTTCAGTTCCGAGTCGCTGGCTTGGAAGTCCTTAAGAAGTTGCCATTTGAACTCCTCCCATTCGGTGTCCCTATACGCCCTGATTGTTTTCAGATACTTACCTATCGACCTTTCACAATATTGAATAATCCTTTTTACCTTCTGTTCGTCCATCCATTCACTTGTTAAATTCTCCCACTGTACAATAAACTCTAATGCATCCGTTCCGTCGAAATAAGGTGCGCCTGGTTGGCCAGGCAATAGATAGAATGCCACCGGACCCAACGTAGCGATTTGAACCTCGCGAATAGCAACTGGCTCTTTCGCCCTACGTTTCCCTGTAGCTTTGGAGCTTTTCCCAACCTCAGGTTGAGTTTGAGGCATACTTACTTCCTCTAGACACATTTTAGACAACAATGTGTTCGTTGTTATTAGTAATTCTTCGATATTCTTGACACTAACCTTCAAGGTAGATTGTGTGCTTCTTTGCAATATTGATCTACTCTGATAACTACTCAATCGTTCACCGTATGCTATTTTCTGTGCTTCGTGTTGTCGCAATATTCCTTTCTTCTATTCTGTCGATTCCTTTCTTCCTTTCCACTCCCAGAGCGTGGACAAGGCCTTGTATACTTGTATGAGCGTGCACCCCACCATCATCCACCATTGCACTAGTGATAAGATTTCGACTAGTGATTCGTCTATGATGCTATTGACGTAAATGCATAAGAAGTAGCACAATATGAACGGAAGACGAATCCATTCGAATGATGTCACTAATGTTACTGCCATTCCTCTTACCTCATTCTTCAATATCGCCGCCATCCCTATCAGTTGAATTCTCTTTTTGCAAACGTTCCTTAGATCTCCAGTCGAAGGGACCAATATGGAGGTATTCCTAACCTAACGGAGAGGATATACACTATGTGACCGGTGAGAAGACCAGCAAGAGTGAGAGGGAGAGAATAATAACAGAGTCGACGATATGTGAAGAAGATAAAAACCATAATATTCTATGTCTCAATCGTAAGTACGTGCCGATATGTACAAAGCATTTCCATTCAAGCTAAAGTCTGCAAATTCCTTCTTCTTTCAACAATAACATACGAAGCACTCTTAAATAAACGAACAACACTAAGACCTTCTGCCAAACTGACAGTCGTGCCGATACTGGTATGACTTTCGCGGGTCCCATATCTGTTTTGTCAGACTGACAATAGTTAGTGAACATCTAGATCAGTCGATGAATACCTAGATGACTCTTGAACTTGCTAGAACTTTCCTGCCGGAACTTTTCTGCCGAGAACCGCAACTAAGCTGCATGTAAGACCCATATGACAGTTGACAGTCGTGCCAGAACTGGCACAACTCTTGCTGGTCCAAAGCACAAAGATCACTGCATATCACGAAGACCCTTTCTCACATGACAGTTATGCCAAAACTGGCACGACTCTCGCGGGTCCCACAAATGAGCAACTTGCATGCAAGCATAACTGCACATAAGTATAAAATTAACCCAAAATGCATAAAATGACTAAACCCAGTTTACGTGAAAATACCATTCCCCCTACAGCGCCTGCACTATCAAAGTCCCCTATACGAAGCTCGGACAGCGATGTGGGTAAAGATAAAGAAGAGGATATTGAAGTTGATATGGAAGACGCGGTTTCGGCTGTCACAAGCAAAGGAAACAGCTAAGGAAGCAGAAGGGACTAAGGAAGAAACCAATGCAAAAAAGGAACTTTGATATATATTCCTGTAATCAACCTTGATGTCAATGAAGCGGTGGAAGAGATAAAGCGAGGGTTGGAAGAAGGTGAAGATAAGGATGATATGATTGTGGTGGAGCAGGCCATCAGGAGATTAATAAATAGAGAGGGGAAACCAGATGTTGAGATCATGAAAAGGAGGTTGCAATGATTAATAGACACGATCAAGGTGGAGATAAGAGTGGTGGATGATTGCGATTGAAGCTCCTGTGGGGCTTACGATTGCGCTGAGGATTGAATAAGTAGCCTATTCTTTGATTTCTTTTAGACTTTTTTTAGATTTTTTTTTTAGCATTTATGTATGTATATAGTTTGTATTGAATCTACATCGGTCGATATATACTTCTGCTTTCGCGTGTGTCAAGACACGCGGAAGGACAGAATATCTATTTTGTGTTACTTTTGAACTTGGTTCTGATAACCTTTCCTAGTAGGTTTCCTCACATATAAGACAACATCACAGACTTAAGTAGATTACTGCTATTCCTCCGTGATCCACCATTAGATATACCGAGCTTCTCACTTATGATGAGGCAGTGCATCCCCCAAGTTAATCCTGGTGGGATTATCCAACCCCTAGGCCGCTGCCTGCCCCGTATTTACGTATATAACCAGATACCTATTATGGATAGGTGTAGGAGTATATCACCTGCGACGCAGGTGATAGGAAAGGTATTATCTAGCACTTGAGTAAGTGGTCATACAGGTGTCGAGTATCATATATGTAGGGGATATTACGTATGTGATCGAGGTAGCGAGAGACTGAGTTTATCATGGTAGAAGGTTCGAGAGGGTCGAGGTATCATAGGTGTAGAGAACGAGGGAGTCTGAGCTACACTCGAGATAGATATTGAGATACTAGATACAAGGAAGTAAATAAGTTGTTGCGTGAAGAAGAAAGACAACATAGAAGGCAAAGACCAACCCCTTTTATAGAGAATCAGTGCACTTATCAAATAGCCCAGTCTAATCACAACGAAAGAGAAGCAAGCACATGTTGAAATACCTAATTGAGGCGTATCGGCATAACGGAAGATAGAATATACAAAGAACACGTAAACAATTACATACAAATATACTAGAGGCGCACAAATAAGGTTCCAGGAAGCATAGATTCTTCAACACTAACGAAGTGAGGTGCAAAGAAACAGCGGATAAGGGTAGCGCAAGAGGATCGATTTCTTATTTGAGAGTCGTACCAGTACCAGCACGACTCTCGCAGGTCCTAAGGTTCAAGGAAAGTAAGGTTGTTCTACTAGACTAATCTAGTAGATTCCCTACCTCGGAGGACGACCACCATATCACCTTCGACTGCCTCCACTACCACCAGCAATGCTGGGAGCTCATCGGGGATGCCAAAATGTGGGAGGATTTAGATAAATCCATTTGGAGAAAAAGAGGAGGGAGAGGAGGCGTGGGATGCGGTAGAGGCATACTTTGCCTACCTCTACCACCCCCTCGCTGGACCATAAGGGAGTAGGCATATTGAATATTTACTGCTTTGCTTTGGATTATTCTTTGTGTCATCATTTTATATGTAGCTTGCCCATGGCGTCAGATTAACATGACTGTCCCTTGAATCCACCTGGGTTTCTGGGTGGCTCGTTATACGACCCTTAAGGTTGTGCATACGAGTATTGAGTTAAAAAAAAAAAAAATAGTAGATTCCCTAGTTAAGTCCTAAGGTTCAAGGGAAGTAAGGTTGTTCTACTAGACTAATCAGTAGATTCCCTAGTTAAGCAAATACCTAGTTTAGGACTTCCGGGATGCGGTCGGTAGTCAAACTAGTCCAGAATAGAGATCAAATGCAAGAGGATCGATGAGAGTCGTGGCAGTACTGGTACGACTGTCGCAAGACATAAGGTTCCAGAAGATTGACTCTAAGCTAGTGTGCTTTATACCGGCAAGTGCGTGGGTTGCCAGTATAATGTCGAGGTTCGTGGTGCGATAGTCCTGCTAGTCGTGATAGTGTCTATGACAGTGTCTGTGACAGGATGCATAACAGGCAAAGGACAATCCATGACAATACACCTGGAAAAAAGGTAACCTAGGTATATGACCGAGGGCAAGACGTTAGATAAAGAGAAAAAGAAGGGTTCAGTATCGGCACGACTCTCATACGACTCCTGTAATAAAACCTCCAACCCAAGATAATAGCAGCTCGAGAGTCGTGCTGATACTGGCATGACTCTTGCAACAAAAACCTCAACTTATGATTATGGGAGTAGCTTGAGAGTCTTACCAACACTGGCACGATGCTAGTGGTGAATGAAAATGATAAAAGTAATCACTAGATCAGCCTGAGAGTTGTGTCATTACCGGTATGACCCTCATAATGGTAATACCATTGAGAAACTCGACAGTCACGTAGAAGTCTATATGAGTATCATAATAAAAGGTACTCGGTTATAGAAATAATATTGAGGGGCAGTGATAACGGGGTTGTGGTCAGTGATTTTTTGGGGGTATCTGGTCATGTACGTAGATACGGGGCAGGGAGCGGCCCGGTGGTTGGATAATCCCGTTAGACTTAACTTGGGGGATGTGCTGCCTTGCCATAAGCGAGATGCTTCAATGCAAGTACTGATTTACTAAAAAAAAAAACCCCTCAGCCCAATCGATAATCTACTTCATTACCCTGAATCCCTCTCCATTATTTTTTTTGTTCATCTCCACAGCGGAAACTCTATAGATTATGACAGCTAGGCAATGGAGTAAGGCGACCAAGGGGTACAGCTGACAAGGTAGGGTAATATTGACGGGATGGTCATGGAAGAGTGTCACAGAGGACTGTCATAGAGGACCGTCATAGAGGGAGGCGTACTAGTTGGTAGAGAAGGGTAGGTACACAAGGGAGGACAAAACGGTAGATAAAGAAGAGAGAAGAGAGAAGAGGGGCAAGGAAAGCTATTTAACATAAGAGTTATGCCGGTATCAGCACGACACTTATATGACTCTTACAACGAAAACTCCAACCGGAGATAACTACAGCAGCTTGAGAGTCATGCCGATACTAGCATGACTCTCGCAACGAAAATATTAACTCGTGATAACGATAGCAGCTTGAGAGTCTAGCCAACACTGGCACAACTCTCGCGATTAGTGATAACCATAATAGTAAGAAGTGGGTCAGCTTGGGAGTCGTGCTGCGACGGACATAATTCCCGTGAAGACGGCAAAATTCAGGAAATCCGACACTCGCGTAGAAGTCTACGTGAGTGTCAACAACAATAACAATGAAGAGACGAACGAATGTGAGAGTCGTACTGGTACTCATATGGTGATACCTCCGAATTCAGTGATATCCAGCAGTCGAAAGGTCAGCTAATTTACTGATATCCAATGGTCTCTATATCAGCTAATTTAGTGATATGCACCACGGCGGCAGGTATCAGGGCGGCAGCCAAGACTAGGCAGAACGACATGCGAATTGAGCCCAGATTCGGTATCAATAGGAGGCTATGGCACAGACACACCCTGTCAGCATACACTTGGCTCCGAAGCGATCAAGGCCCCTAAGGATCTGGCTCCAGTTCGTCCACAGGATTGACTTCCCTATGTACTCCAACTGTAATCACCCATCAGAAGATGGCAAACACATCACCTTCCACTGCCCAGACTACTACAAACAGTGACGAGAGCTGATTGTAGAGAGGAAGACATAGGAAGAGCTGGACGCACCGATCTGGAGGAAGGAAAAGGGAGAGGAAAAGGAGTGGGACGCAGTAGAGACATACTTCGCCTTCCTCTACTGCCCCCTCACTAGACGTTAGGATAATCTGATGTTTACTGTTTACTGCTTTGTTTACTACTATTCTCTACTTTGATTTTTTTGTGTCGCATTGATTTTATATATAGCTCGCGCAGGACATCTGAC
This sequence comes from Tirmania nivea, assembly GCA_015179035.1. Classification (NCBI taxonomy): domain Eukaryota; kingdom Fungi; phylum Ascomycota; class Pezizomycetes; order Pezizales; family Pezizaceae; genus Tirmania; species Tirmania nivea. The sequence goes on from WHUY01000096.1 coordinate 120,496, forward strand.
TAACCTGACTGTCCCTTTGAATCCACACGGGATTCCAGTATGACTTGTCATATGACTCTTAAGGTTGGACATACGAGTACTAAGTTCCCCCCCGATAAGAAAAAAGAATTAGTGATATGCCGCGGTCGATATATTAGCTAATTCAGGCAGCTCCATATTGAGTAATATCCAGCAGTCGCTATATCAGCTAGTTCATGCAGCTCCAGCTTCAGCGATATCCAGTGGTCAATATGTTAGGTAGTTCACGCAGCTCCATTTTCAGTGATAGCTAGCGGTCACTATGTTAGCCAATTCAAGTAGCTCCATATTCAGTAATATACAGCGGTCGCTATGTTAGCTGATTCAATCATATCTAGTGGTCTCTACGTCAGCTAGTTCAGACAGTGTTATCCCGTAGTTGGTATGTTAGCTAGTTCACGCAGCTACATATTCAATCATATCCAGCGGTCGCTATGTCAGCTGGTTCAGTCACATCCAGTGGTCACTATATAGTATGTCAGCTAATTCAGGCAGCTTAATTTTCCATGATATCCAGTGGTTGCTATGTCAGCTATTTCAAGCAGCTCCACATGCAGTGATATCTAGCGGGCCCTATGTCAGCTAATACAGACACTTGCGAATTCATTGATATCCAGTGGTCGCTATGTCACCTAGTTCAGGCAGCTCCATATTCCATAATATCCAATACTCGCATCGCTATGTCAGCAATTTTATGTAACTCTATATGCAATGATATCTAATGGGTGATATGTCAGCTAATGCAGACACTTGCGAATTCATTAATATCTAGTGGTTGCTATATCAGCTAGTTCAGGCAGCACCATATTCAGTGATATGAAGTAGTCGCTATGTCAGCTAATGCAGACACTTCCGAATTCATTGTTATCCAGCAGTCGCTATGTTAGCTAATTCAGGCAGCTCCATATTTGCTGATATCTAGTGGTTGCTATGTGTTACAAATCGGTCTCGGAGTATCACCTGCGACGCAGGTGAAGGGGGAGTGTTTTATCCAGTACTCGAGTAAGCGGTTACACAGGCATCGGGGTATCGCACGTGTAGGGAGTATTACGTGTGTGATTAAGGTGGCCGGAGACTTAGACGAAACCTGAGTCAACAAGGGATGGGGAAGCGAGGTAGTCTAAGCTACATTCAAGTAACAGTGATCAAAATATTATGAGAACTAGATATAAGGAGGAGAACAAGTTGTTGCATGAAGAAGAAAATCTATAGCAGAAATTAACCCTTTTCTTATTACCCTTAAGTGCGATATCTTATCTTGTGTTGTGATTGTGTTGTGTTTTGATTGTCTTGTGTTGTATTTCCCTCGGGATGTGCTTATCGTAGGTTGTGACTATTTTGGGTTGTGTTTCTCGTCCTAAGAGTCGTACTAATATTAGTGTGACTCCTAATTGTTAAATAACTTGCCTTCCCCTCTTTTTTCTTCTTCTCTCTTCTTCTTTCTTCATCCAACGTCTTATTCTCCCCTTATACCTAGGTCATTCTTATAGCTTCTCTCTTCTTCTATAGTAGCCCCTCCATGACAGCCTCTTCTGTAACAGCCTCCTCCGTGACAGTACCCTATGATCCATCCACGCCTCCACCAAACACCTTGGTCACTCCTCCGTGCCCTACCCATTATAGCATCTAGTAGTCACTATGTCAGCTAATTCAGGCAGTTGCATATTTAGTCATATCCAATGGTCGCTATATCACCTAATGGAGATACCTGCATATTGAGTGATATCCAGGGGGCATATATCAGGTAATTCACGCAGCTCCATAGAGACTAATATTGAGTCATCGATATATACAGGTGAGCCAGACGCTCCTAATTTATAGAAAATCCATGTTAGATAGGTCAGCTGATTGAGACACTTGCGAATATATAAGTATATAGTAGTCAATCTATTAAGTAGTTCAGACTTCTCTTTATTGTATAATAGCTGGCCTTCCTGTGTTTAAGTGGTTTATGCAGTTCCATGTTTAGTTATGACTAGTAGTAGACGAAGCAACTAATTCATTCAACTTAACCAACATACTTGATATTTGAACTAATTGAAACAACTTTAAATTTAGTAATATATAATTTAAATAGTTAATATATTACCTAATTCAATAATCTTTAATAGTTAATAATTATTATATTTACTAGTTAATAACATTGATATATTAATAGATTTTAAATAAAATTGTATTTAAAAATTAAAATATTAATTAATTAATTATATTATAAATTGATTTATATAAAATAATATATATATTAGTATTTGAATATTTATTAAAAAATTATTAAATTAAATAAAAATAAAAATAAAAATAAAAATAAAAATAAAAGTGAAACAAAGAATAAAAGTAGAAATAAAAGTAAAAATAAGTATTAAAGTAAAAATAAAAATAAAAATAAAAGTAAAAATAAGTATAAAAGTTAAAATAAAAATAAAAGTAAAAATAAAAATAAATATAAAAGTAAAAATAAAAGTAAAAAAGAGGATAAAAATAAAAAAAAAGGTTAAAGAAAAAATAAAAATAATAATCAAAATAAAAATTAGAAAAAAATAAAAATAATAAAAAAATAAAAAAAAAATAAAAATAAAAAAAAAAATAAAAGTAAAGATAAAAATAAATATAAAAATAAAAATACAAATAAAAATAAAATAAAAATTAGGAATAAAAATAAAAAAAGAATAAAAATAAGAATAAAAATAAAAGTAAAAGTAAAAATAAAAGAAAAATAAAAATAATAATAAAAATAAAAGTAAAAATAAAAATAAAAGTAAAAATAAAAATAAAAATAAAAATAATAATAAAAATAAAAAAAAAAGTAAAAGTAGTATTAAAAGTAAGAGTAAAGATAAAAATAAAAATAAAAATAAGAATAAAAATAAAAGTAAAGATAAGAGATAGAATAAGAATAAAAGTAAGAGTAAGAATAAAAATAAAGATGAAAATAAAAGTAAAGATAAGAATAAGAGTAAAAATAAAAGTAAAAGTAATGATAAGAGTGAAAATAAGGATAAAAATAATAATAAGTATAAATATAAATATAAGTATAAATATAAGTATGAATATGAATATAAGTATAAGTATAAGTATAAATATAAATATTAATATAAATATAATTATAATATATAGCTTATCTAATATCTAGTTCTTATACTTTATAAATTTACAATATAAGAACTAATATCAATATTATACTCAGAATTTGTGATATACTTTTATTATTATTAAAATAATTATTTATCAATTTAGATAATATTAATTCATTTATAATTAATTTTATTATTATATTATAAAGACTTATACTTTTTATATAGATAATACTTAATATAATAGATTTATTATAGACTATATTAAGCTAAATTACTTAGAGTAATTGATTTATTAAAGACTATATTAAATTAAATTATTTAGGATTATTAATTTATTGAAGACTATATTAACCCAAATTATATAAAATAATTAATTTATTAAAAATTATATCAAGTTAAGTTACTTAAAATAAAAAGTAATAATTTATTAAGAACTATATTATATATTTATAATATAATAACTACAAACTCAATTAAGCTCTTAATTTTTAATTCTAATTTTTTACTATTAAATTAATTATCTACTAACTTATATAATATTAATTTATTATGATCTTATTATATTATTAATATTTAAAATTGATTACTTAATTAATAAATACTATATTAATTATTTTAAGTTATTAATTATATATATAATTATATATATTAATAATAAAACTAAAATATTTAGTAATTATTTATATATATAATTTTTTTATAATTATACTTTATATCTTAGCTAATTCAAGTAACTCCAACTTAATAATATATAGTAGTTAATATAATTACTAATTTAGTAATATTTAGTAGTTATAATATTATATAATTTATATAGCTCTAAGTTTAGTAATATTCAATAGTTAGTATACTACTCAATATAAATACTTCTAAATTTTATAATATCCTACAATTACTATATTAACTAATTTTTATAGTTCTAGATTTAGTGATATTCAATAGTCATTATATTAGCTAGTTTAAATAAGTCTATATTTAATAATATCTAATAGTTATTATATTAACTAGTTCTTATAGCTTTATATTCAGTAATATCTAGTTATTGCTAGATTAGCTAATTCATATAAGTCTATATTTAGTAATATTTAGTAGTCATTATCTTAGTTTATTCAGGTAGCTTTATATTAATAAATATCTAATAATTATTATATTAGCTAGTTTATGTAGTTATATATTTAATAATATATATAAATTATTATATTAATTTATTCAAGTAGCTTTATATTCAGTAATCTCTTATACTTATTATATTAGCTAAATTAGTTATATCTAGTAGTAGTTATATTAACTAATTTAAGTAGCTCTATATTTATTAAGATTTAGTAGTTATTATCTTAATTAGTTTATATAGTTATATATTTACTAATATTAAACTATTATTATATTAACTACATTAGGTAATTCTAAGTTTAATAATATTGAGCAGTCTATATAGTAATTAATTTAATTATATCTACTAGTTACTATATTATCTAATTTAGGTAACTCTAATTATAGTGATATTTAGTATATAATATAGTAGGTAATTTACTAATATTGAGTTTATACTATATTAGTTAATTCATTCTATTCTAGATTTAATAAGATAAAGTAGTTAATATTATAGACAATTTAGATATATCTAGTGAGTACCACATTAATTAATTTAGGTAGCTCTAACTTTAGTAATATCTAGTAGTTAATATATTAGATAATTTAGTAATATTTAAAGATACTGTAGCTTAATATTTAAGGATATCTAATAGGTAATATAATAATTAATTCAGTTAAAGGTACTATTTATTATATCAACTGATTTAAGTAATTCTACCTTAAGCCATATCTAGTAATTAATATATTAATAATATTCAATAGTTACTATATTACTTAATTAAGATATCTCTAGCTTTAGTAATATTTGACAATTAATATATTAACTAATTCAGTAATATCTAATAGTTTCTATATTAGCTAACCATATAGTCTTAAGTTTAGTAATATATAATAGTTAATATTTAGAAATATCTAGTAATTAATATATTAGCTGATTTAGTAATAATCAGTAGTTACTATATTAGCTAGTTTAGACTTCATATTTATTGATATCCCATAATTACTATATTAGCTAATATATAAACTATAGAATTTGGTGATGTCTAATAGTTATTATATTAGCTACTTTAATTATATGCAGTAGTTACTATATATAATAATTTAGGTAACTCTATAATTAGTAATATATAATAATTACTATATTACTTGGTTTATATAATTATATATTAATTAATATTTATTAGTTACTATATTAATAAGTTTAGATAGTTTAATATTTATTAATATCTAGTAACTACTATATTAACTGATTTAAACAGATCTATATGTAGTTATTTTTAGTAGTCATAATATTAGCTAATTTATATCTATTCTACTTTAATAACATTCAATAATTACTATATTATTTAATATAGATACCTCTAAATTTAATAATATCTTATAATTACTATATTAGTTTATTTTTATAGGTCTATATTTAGTTATATTTTATAATTTCTATATTAAATAATTAAGTACTATTTTATATTTATTATATCAACTAGTTTATATATTGATATATTTAGTAATATCTAAGAGTTACTATATTAGCTAGTTCAGATAACTTTATCTTTAGTAATATCTTATAATCACTATTTTAACTAACTTAGATATATTAAGTAGTTACTATATTACCTTATTAAAGTAGCTCTAGTAACATTAAGTATTTATTATATTAGGAAGTTTACATAATTATATATTTAGTAATATCTAGTAATTACTATATTAGCTAATTTAAAAAATTCTATAAGAAGTAATATATCATAGTTATTATATTAACTACTTTAGTCAAATCTAGTAATTACTATATTAGCTTATTCAGATAGTTTTATATTTACTGATATTCTATAGTTACTATATTAGTTAATTTATTTATATATAGTAATTACTATATTAGATATAATAAATGATACTAGATAGTAGTCATTCAGTACTATTTATATAATCTATATCTACTAAAATAGATATTTGTATATACTAGTTCTATTAAGGGATTCCTTTAGAAGGGTAGTTATTATTAAGCAGGGAGTTCTATTATTAATGTTAATTAATAGGTATAATTGCTGATTAGATTGTTTACTAACTAATCAATCTATTATAGGTTGTTTTTTAGCTGAGTAGTTTGAGGAGGAAATTTTAAAGAGGAATTAATACTGTTTTTATACTTATTCAATAATATATCTGACAAATTAGAATATATGAATTATAGTACTTACTTTGGGATAGTACGGAGGTCCGACATAAAAGTCTTTTCCTCTTTCCTATTTGGGAATAGTGGCTTGGTACTATATATATGTATATCCTAAAATAAATATATATAGTTTCTTAATATATATACAATATGGGTATATATGTATATTTTAACTATAAACAAATTCTACCTAATTTACACCCCTATTATTAGTTTTTTCCTTTCAGAGCGATCTTTATGCTTGATATGCTCTAAGGTTAAGGGAGTTCTATATTCCCACCCCCTCTTCTATGCTTCATTGTAAATATTCTAAATATATCTTTAAGTAATTCTAGTTTGCTACTGAATAATAGGAAGAGTTTCTCTAAGTGATCACAAAATTACCACCTGAGCATGAGTTATAATGTCAAACATTCTTAGATGCTTGCGCAAATGTATGGAGCTAGTTAGTAGAACCCCTCCATAGAGGTAAACTGGCCTGATCAGTTTGCTGGTGATGCAGGAACATTTGTATATGCAAGTTACTATGCAAATATGGCTCTATATGTATGCATATATACCATCAAGCTACTATTCCCAAATAGGAAGGAGGAAAAGACTTTTGTATTAGACCTTTATACTATATAAGTTATAGGAAATATAAGTTATAAGAAATAATAAGTCATAAAAAATAAAGCTATACTAGGGCTATATAATACTCTTATATTTATATATGAGATAGCAAGTTCTGCTAAATAACTAACTACTAGATTCGGGAGTTATGAAATGATAATAGATATAGAAAATATAAAACAAATAAAATAATAAAAAATAATATCTCTTATTATACTTTTCCACTTTAAACAGATTTTACTATATTAGTAATTCTATTCTATAATCCTAGCTTTCATATGTCCTATCTAAAGGGATAGTTGAAGTATATTAGTATTGATATATTTATTACTGAGGGTTTTATTTATAATATAGTCTTATTCTTGTGGAATAAAAGCTTGAGCTTTATCTCTTGTTTGAGGTTCTTGTTTTCCTCTTTTAGTATGTCATCTCTTGAAGGTATCTTCTAAACTTCCTCTAATTTAGAAATCTTAAAGGATTTCAGTAGTAATATCTTTGGTATTTACTTAGGAATTATATTCTGGAGTATATTCTAACTATTTAACCTTGTATTAATATTTACTAGATCATAGTATTATTCTGAATTCTAATACTTTTTTAGCTTTATTATTACAGGTGTTGATATATACCTAGAATACCATTTAGAATAGGAAACTATAGGCTAGTAGAGTAGCTCTCCAAGTACTAATAGTGTACTATACTAAAGAAAGAAGCATTATCCAAGTTATCTAATAATAAGTAATATGACGATATTATTTAGAGACTAGATAATATATCGGAGGGAGCAAAGAACTGCCTTAGATTAAAAGGCTATACATACTATCGAGTATGAGATAAGATAGCTAGGTTATGAGTAGCCAAAGTGAGTGGGGGTGACCAACTACAATATAGTCGGTTGGTCAATATCAAGGAAATTGACTTGGCATCCACACCTATAGAAAGCCTTCCAAAGGAGGCTCTAGTATTTGAAGTAGGTATTTAACCATACCTGCTAGAGATAGAATTCTATTCCCATAGACATCACATAGAATAATAGGAAGTAATTACTTAATATTATTTTATACTTACGAATAATATCTTATTACTTTATTCTACAGTTGTAACTGAATACCTTTGTTATATTTATATTGATTATTATTAATTAGTTCTGGTTCTAGAGATCATCTATTAGGGAATTATGTATAATTATTTTGATATAATAGTTTAAGTTTTAAAATATAAAAGCTATTATATATAAGATTAAAGTCAAGTTGAGGGGATAAATCTAGACTATAATTATTTTGAGTATAATTAGTTGATATGATTGAGATAGGGCCTAACTATCGGGGTTTTAATTTAAGTAAAATATTTAGTACATTTATATTTTCTGAAGATAATATAACCTATTATCTAATTGAGAACTTAGTTATATTGTAATATTTATTCATCTATATCGCTTATATTATCTTAGTATTATAAAGTACCTGTAAGGTATTATTATAATATTCATTTGCTAGTACCAATATATTAATAGGACAAGGTAGTAGGCAGGCTCTTTGATATATACTAAATCTTAGTAAGGTTATAAAAGGACTACTTTTTCTGATACTATTAAATCTAAAGTTTAGTTTCAACTAAATCTTAAGTAATTTATATAGCCAGTTAGATCTTTTGACCTTATATGCTCTTACTACTTGTAAGATTTCTTTATTCATAATCTTAGATTATCTATTAATATAAAGATAAAATATAGTAGATAATTCCAATTTGATTCTATACTTCCTAGCCCAATCTTGGAAATATAATAATATAAAAAGAGTATTATATTTAAAAATAATATATAAGAGATATCATATAATCGAGACTATATGAATATCAAAGAAAACAGTAGATTGTTCTATTATAAAATTATCAAGAATAGAAATAAGAAACTTAAATTCTGATTGTCTATCAACAAATATCCAAAAGTATAAAATATAGATAATATATTCTTTATTGGCAGGAATGTTTAAATATAAAAGAGAACATTTAATAAAAACAGAAGCTAACTTAAGAAAATCGATCAAAATATCTAACTAAAATCTTTTTAGTATATGTAAAGGAGAGATAAGTCTTAAAAGTAATTTATTAGAATACTTTATTCATTGATAAATATCACAACTTCTAATATACTTCATAACTGACTCAAAAAAGGACTAGTATTAGTATCAGTTAGTAAAATATTTCATAGTTTTCTTAATTTTGCTATGAGCTATTGTTTCCTATACTTCTTTAATTACTAGCTCGAAATAGTTTATATCTTTAATATTGAAAGTACTAGGCAAGACCAATCTCTATTATCTATGTATATTTTTGATATACAAGAATTTATCTCTAATCCTATGATCTTTATGCTATTTTGAGGTATTATAGTAATCCTTCTAGATAGGGTATACCTTTTTATGTAGCTAGTATATTGTCTTTATTCTGTCTCCTAGATCTAACTATTACATGATAAAGAAATCCTTATTATTTTCCCAACTATCAGTAATATACTTATTATTAATAAGTCTATTGAGAGTTAGTTTAATTCATTAGTTAAAATTAATAATCAAGAGTTTTTTCTTTTTATAGGTATTAGTATCATATCTTAGTTATTTGTAAAAATTGTAACATTGTTTGGAAGATTGAGATGATTCTACAGAAATAATGATGAGAGTTTTATTGACTGCTACTTACTTGTAAGAATAAGTAGTAACTATACTAGTCTAAAAGATATTATTAATGTTGCTTCCAAAAGAAGTTAGTATATGGTTTCATGATTATTAAGATATAATTAGTGTATTTTGGCAGATTTTTCTTACATAGTTACTAAGTACTTATTCATAAAAGTTGGTAGGAGGAGAAGCAGAAACCGATTCAGCTAGTTCTTTATAAGAATCTTGAACTATATTGAAGTTATCTAAATAGTTCTTAAGGAATTCCTTTTCCTATTAAAGAATTGAATCTATAATAGTATAATTAAGGCTGCTATATCCTAGGGTATTGTAGATGGCATAGATCTCAACTACAAATATATGGTTATATATTATATTAGAGCTGCCATATATAGGACAGTAAAAATATTAGCATATAGACTAATATATATACTTATGTTGTTGATAGTTAGTATAGATGAGTATGATATCGATTAGAGTTAATATTGATGAAGAAGTCAGGAGCTCTTTTTCTTTGTCCTTAGTTGCTGCTTATAAAATAGGGTTTGTCTTAGGTTTTTCAGTATTGGTAGATTAATACCCATTAAATAGTTCTATATTAATAAAAGTTAGAAATTCTTCATTGGAAGGTTCCGACTTGTAGCTAAGTACTTCATACTCATAGTCATCTTCTGCTTTGGCTTTATTTTATAGTAGGAGTAAGAAAAATAGTATTCAAGCTCTGCAGCTCTTCTATTATAGTTATTATAGTTACAGTTGATATACTAGAAGTTAATAGCTCTATAAAAAACTATTTTGGACGATAATATTTACAGGTATAAAGAAGAAATTAAAGTATTAGTATAAACATAAAAAAAGAGTTAATACTAGTAGGAATATAATTATCTTTAGTAGTAGGAATATTGAGGAATTTATACTTTTTTAATAAAGTATCTACTATTAAGTTTTCTTTTCCTATTATATACTAAATTTTGCAATCAAATTCTATAAGAATGTTCTACTATTATCTGAGTTTCTACCTTTCGGTTTCTAAGTATGAAAGGTGACTAATGATTTATAATCTATGAGGATAGTGAAATTGTAACTTCTAAGTTACTCTTCAAAAAATTTTAATAAATCAATAATTGCTAATAATTATTTTTAAAAGGTTGAATAATTTAATTAAGCTAGATTAAATTTTCTGGAGTGAAAGTATAATTATCTAATATGAGTAAGAAGATCTTGATCAATCCAAGATCCTAAATCTATATTACTACCATCATAAATTAAATATTTAGGTTCAGTAGATATATTATTTCAAGGTTTTAAAATATAAGAAGAATTAATGAATTCTTTCAGTTTTTTAAATACTATATTATATATATCTGTCCATTCTCATTTCTTAGTCTCTCCTTATAATTCTGATAATATACGTACATAAGATACTAAGTCAAGAATAAAACAACTAAGATAATTAACAATTCAAAGAAAGCCTCAAAGGTCTTTCTTCTTCTTAGAAGTGGAAAAGGTTAATATTATTGTTTTCTTTATATGGTTAATATGAAGTCCATCTGAGGTCAAAATATAGCCTAAGATCTCTAGTCTATTTATAAAGAATAAGTATTAGCTTATTTTCAAAAAGAATCCTTATTATATAAGTATTGTAATACTATTTTGAGAGTAGTAATATACTGTTTATAGGTCTTAATAAAGATAATAATATTATTAATATAGATTATTAAATCCTTATAGACCCTATTCTTAAATACTTTATATATTGCTTAGCCTATAATAGTTAGTATATTATGAGTCTCCTTATTATATAACTCTGCTTCTATAATAACCTAAATACATTAAGAATATAGAGTATTTCTTTGATTCTAGATTAATTCTGATATTATAGAAGTTAATTGCTAGGTCTATTATTAACTAAACAGGATTTTTTACTACTAGTTTAATTAATTTATTGATATTAAGTAGTAGTGTGTAATGTAATTAAAGTAGAGAATTGTAGTCTAGAGAGTTATTAATAAATTTAGGTTCTTCTAGTTTATCTTTTTTAGGAATAGTAAATATAGTAACTGTATTATTATTATTTTCTGCTTAGTAGATTTGTTCTATCTTTTCATTTTTAATAATTTTGTCATAGATTTATTATCTAAATTAGTAGCCTGATGATCTCCATTATAGTATGCATATTACTCTAGATTTGGATTTGATATAGTGGTTGACTTTTTTAAGTGATGGTAAGTCTTATGAAATTTCTTTTAGAAATAATTTAGGAAATTTCATCATTGGATTAAATTGCTTTTGCATAGATAAAATTGTAGTCATAATATCTGCATCTATATTAGTATCTTCTATATCACTAATAGTATTCTAGCTATTTGGTTTACTCTTTAGGAAAAAAAAATTATTATCTAGATACTACTTACAAGTATTCTGATATGCATCTATATTCAGGGTGTCTAGGTCATCCTAATATATAATTATAATAAACTTTATCTAGACAGAGTTTATTAATATGACCTTTATCTTAACTAGTCTAGTTAGTACAACCTCTCTTATATTATATTATATTAATTACATTATATCTTAATATAGTTTTCTCATATATACTTTATTATAATCTAGTTTTATTATATACTCTCTATCTCGATATTGCTTGTTCTACAAATAGCATCCAATATAAATTAATTCTTTAAACTTGTAAGCTTAGTATTCTACTCCTTCCTTTTTAGTACTCCTATAGTTAATTACTTATTATCCTAGTGACCTATTCTACTACTACTCTCTTACCTTATTCCTTAGGTATGCTACCTCCTTATTGTCTTCTACACTTATTAATACTTATAGTAGAACTATGACTTCTAGCAATTCAGCTCAGCTTACTTTCTATTTATCTCATCTACTATTTAGCTTGCCTGCTATTAAGCTTATCTACTATTCATCTATTCAGCTTGCCTATAGTCAAACCTTCTTCCTATTTAGCTGTTTAGTTCACTCTCTATTAAACTCCCTTATATTTAGCTATTTAGTTTACTGCCTATCAAACTCTCTTTATATTCAGCTATTCAGTTACTACCTATCAAGCTCTCTTTATATTCCGGTATTCAGTTCACTACCTATCAAACCCTCTTTATATTCAGCTAGTCAGTTCACTACTTATTAAATTCTCTTTCTATTTAGCTATTTAGTTCATTACTTGTCAAACTCTCTTTTTTATTTAGTTTGCTAACTATTTAGCTTACTTACTATTAAATTCTCTTCTTGTTAAGTTATTGAACTTACTGGCTAATAAACTTCCCTTGCTATACTACTCTTTAGCTCACTTACTTTTCATTGATTTAGCTCTATTACTATCAATCCCTATTCCTGTTAAGTTGTTGATCTCACTGGCTAATAAACTCCCTTATTATACTGCTCTTCAGCTCACTTGCTCTTTACCTATTTAGCTCCCTTGCTATCAAACTCCCTTCCTATTAAGTTATTGAACTCACTAGCTAACTAACTCCCTTACTATACTATTCTTTAACTCATTCACTATTTATCTATTTAGTTCACCTACTATCAAACTCACTTCCTATTCTATTATTAACTCTTAGGCTAATAAACTCCCTTTCTGTTTAAGTTTTCAGCTCACCAACTATTATATTCCCTTTCTATTCACCTCTCCAACTTGCCAACAGGTAAACTTTCTTTCTATGTAACTCTTTTGCTTGCTTACTATTCAACTATTTAGCTTATATATTATTTACCTTACTTATTATTCACCTATTCAGTTCCTTTGCTATTAAAACCTCTTCCTATTAAACTTTTAAACTTACCAGCTAATAAACCCACTTGCGTTCCAGCTCTTCAGCTAGCATGCTATTCAGGTATTTAGTTCACTTATTATTTAACTCGATTACTATTCACCAATTCAGCATGCCTAATATTTATTTTATCTACTATTTAACTTGTCTACTATTTACCAATTCAGCTTATCTACTATTTATCTTATATACTATTTAGTTTACCTGTTATTCAACTCGCCTACTATTGAGCTCACCTACTATTAGCTTACCTACTATTTAGCTCACTTACTCTTCAATTCATCTACTCTTTACTTATTTAGCTCACCTGCTATTAATACCTATTCCTATTCAGCTATTCAGTTCACTGTTTATTAAACTTTATTCTTATTAAACTATTATACTCTCTGGCTATCAAACTCCCTTCCTATTTAGCTGTTCAGCTTGCTGCTTATCAAACTACTTTTATTTCACTATTTACCTTACTGCCTATTAAACTCTATTCCTATTAAATTATTATATTTACTAGCTATTAAACTTCTTTTTATTCAGGTATTTAGGTTGCCTACTATTCACTTATTTAGTTTGCTAACTATAAAACTCCCTTTCTATTCACTTATTTAGTTCGCCAGCTATCAAACTCCATTACTATTCTACTATTTATCTTACTTACTATTCAGATTTTGTACTTGCAACTATTAAACTCTCTTGTTATTCTGCTCTTTATTCTACTTGCTATTTAATTCTATTATTATTCAGCTATATAACTATTCTATTATATATTTCAATTACTATTTTAATTCTATATTAAGAATATAAGAGTAGTATATAATTAATAATAATATTTATTGTATTTATATATAGGCATTATTAATGTTTGAAAGATGTATATTAGACTAGGTATAATATTATAGATATTATATTATTAAGCCATAGCATCTGCAAGTTAATAGTATATATTATTGACTTCTCCAATATATAGAATATATAAAATATATCCAAATATATATATACTACAAGGTAATCCATCTATAAAGATACAAATTATATATAATGTATTTTAATAGTATAGTTATATCCAGATACAAATTTGTTAACCCTCTAGCTTTATGATTTTTAGTTTATATCTTAAGTATCTAGAGAATCTAAGGTATCAGATATTAATTAGATTTTTTCCTAATGCTATAGTTTGTAACTATCTTATAGTTTATTTCTAGGAATATAGTTCTAATTCTACTTTTAATAGTTCTAAAACTTTTCTATATTTTCAAGAGAAACTCAGTAATATTTTCAAGCTGGATAGTAACTAGTTTCTAACTTACAGAGATTATGGCAGGAACCTTAATAAGTATAGGTTCTCTAAAAATTATATTTAGCTATTAAGGTATATTATATAAAAGGTATATTCTTCTATATATCCTATCTAATTTAATTTGATTGTACATATCTTATTAATTATTACTTTAGATCCTTTCAAGGCTATAACTAAAAATATTTTCTTAATATTCTTTATTGGTATTTTATATAAGTGTATAAATATAGAATCAATCAAATCTCCTCCTTTCATTTAGAAATCTATTAGTACTACAATAGATTAGTCATTTGCTCTAATATAAACTTTATTATAGTTAATTAGTTATATTAATAGGAGTCATTTCTTGATTTTATCCTTATTAACTTTCAATATAGTAGTTATAGTGAGATCCTATACTATGGTTCATAAAGATATCTTATTCTTTTGTTTCCTATATATCTTGTAAGAATTTCTAGGGTTCCAATATCATAAATATTTTTTATCTTTTATCAGATATATCCTAGTTTTATTGTCCAATTTTTTGGTAATAGTATACTAATTAGATTCTTTTTATTTATTATAATTAGTTTTGATAGAGGTTTTATTACTATTACTGTAGTTTGATCTATATCGATTATAGTCTCTTTATTAATTTCAATTTTAATTAGTTAATTTTCGATATTGTTGGTGAGGATCTATTTAGTGTATATAGTGAGGCAATTTCTTTCTTTATTGCTTCATGTGACTCTGTTTAATATATGAGTTAGTCATATATCGATTAATCTTTAATTAAGGAAATTAATGTTACTAATATGTATATAGGTAGGTAATTAAGAAACTTCCTTCTTTCAATCTCTTCTAATATTGATTATTTACCTTTAGTATCAATTAATTTAATCTATATTTTGGTGAGCCAGTTAATCAACTATTTGATACCTATATGTTATTCATCTTTATAAGGTATAGGTGTGTTTTATTACTTCTATAAAATATCTTTACTAATAGATAGTATAAAGCAATCTCTAAGTACCCTTATAAAGCCAAAGAATTTTGCTTTCTTCTTTTTTTTTCTTAGATATTAATTATAGGTTATAAGTATACTTCCTCGAAGTAGAAATCCTAATATTTCTAATACCTAAGTCTTTTTTAAATCAATTCTTTTTATTTTTAACTAATATTAGACTACTATAGCTCAAAAGTTAAAATAATATCAGTCTCTCTATCTCTTATCCATGCTATCGAGTTTCTATAGTGAATCAATCTTGATTTCTTTTATTTTCTTAGGTAAAGTGAGGTTGTTTGCTATAATCATTTTGGTGGTAGATTTTTATTATTGATATTCTATTAATTTATCTCATTAAATTTTTTTTATTTAAGTAAACTAACTACTGATAAGATATTATCATTTAAATCAAAGCTATTACTTAAATTATTATTATTTGGTCTACCTTATACTTTAAACTATTATTGCTATTATTAACAAGTATTTTTATTTCCTTTACTATTGCTATTATTATCTTGATCTTTTTCATTATCATCCAGTTCCTATATTTTATCTAGTAGAGGTAAAGAAGAGTTGGAGCTTCTTACTTTTTATACTAAGATAGTATTCTTTTGATTAGATTCTTAACCTTTACTTTTATCCTTTATTAGAGTTGGAGCAAATATTTAGGTAATTCTAATATTAGCTTAAACTAATCTTCTGCTGAAGTAGAAATTTCTTTTAAATAAGTACCATTTAGTATAAAGACTATTAATTCATCTTAATTTTCTATAAGCCAATACTTCTATTTCAAATATCCTACTAATAGTTTTCTTAGTTCCTTTCTAAGAAAAGGTATTAATTTCAAATCCTTTTCTTTAAATTAATATGGCATTTGCTATAGATAATATCTTCCTGCTGCTTTAATTAAGAGTCTAGTATTTGCAAAATAATATTTTTATATCACTTTAAGATTTATATATATTTCAGAATTTTATATATATATAGTATATATTCCGTCTAGAATATTTTTGATCCTTAAGGAAAAATCATTTCAACTGTAATCTCATACTTTAATAGATAATCAAATGTATTTGTCAATATTATTTTATTATTATAACTTATGTCTATTTCTTCTTCTGTAGTAGGGTCGATAATTCTAGTTTTTTTTAGAATATATTTGACTAACTCTGGAATTTTCTCAAGTAGTATAGTTTAATACTTTGACTTCTTAATATATTTTCCAGCTGCAGATACTATTCTATCTGATAATAATTTTTATTTAAATTCACTTTGATATCTATTATTACTCTACAACCTATTAGGTTAGATTAATAGATTTAATCTTTAAGTAAGTTTTCTGCTTTAGTACCTTATTATTCTAGTAGTATTATTGAAGAATATTTATTAGATATTCACTTAACTAAGGATAATATTAGCTTGGTTATTAGTAATGATAGTATGGTAGCTTAGCAGAATCTAAATATATTTTATAGACCTAATTTGTCTCCTACTTCTAAGTCATTATATAAGAGTATTTCTTTTTCTGATTATAATGTTAAATTAGATACTCAAGGTATTGAGACTTTTATTGAGATATCTCTGTCTGGTATTACCTCAAGTGAATATAATGCTTTCTTTGAACTATTATCTAGTATAGAGAAGACAGTTTATGAGCTATGAGATAAGGATTGTTTCTTTATTATATTAATTTTTTCTAGAATCTGTAGTAATAGTCTTGTATTTATATATTATATTTTTCATTTTTAGTATAGTATTAAAGATTGCTAGGAGTGCAAGTGGATTTATTGAGGATACTAAGAAAAGTATTAGGAATGAGGGTGGGATACTTTTATATAGGGAACCACTACCTATTAGAGTTCTACTTAGCTTGCTTCTAAGTCTTGTAATTATACTATAGTTAAGAGTCTGATGTCTTGTTAGTTATTATTGTACCTAGCTAAATTTATATCATTATTATTATATTCGAGATATATTATACCAAAAAATATAAAAAGTATCATTAAGGTTAATCAGGCCTTAAGATAAGGTATTATAAGTAGTAAAAATTAACTTTTGATATTAATAAAAATATAATAAATGATACTAGACAGTAGTTATTTAGTACTATTTATACAATTTATATCTACTAGAATAGATAGTTGTATATACCAGTTTTGCTGAAGAATTCTCTCAGAAGAGTAATTATTATTAAATAGAGAGTTTAATTAAGAATATTAATTAATAGTATAATCTTTCTTATTATTTACTAATTAACTAATCTATTATAGGTTGTTTTTTGGCTGAGTAGTCTAAGGAGAAAATTTTAAATAGAAATTTATGTTTTTATACTTATTTAATAACGCATTTAATAAATCAGAATATATAAATTATAGTACTTACTATAGGGTAGTACTATATAGGTTATAAGAAATATAAGTTAGAAGAAATACATGAGTCATAGGAAATAGGCTATACTGAAGTTGTGTAATATTTTGAGTTTAATAGAGATACTAAGTTCTATTAAATAACTAACTACTAGATTTGGCAGTTTTAAAATATAATAGATATAGAAATACGAGGTAAATAAAATAATAAGAAATAACATCTCTTATTATATTAGATAATCTAGGCAACTTTATATTTAATAATATCTCATAATCACTATTACTTAATTTAGTTATATATAGTAATTACTTATTAGCTAATTTAGATACTTTATATTTAGTGATATTCAATAGTTATTATATTAATTAGTTTATATACTTATATAT